>JAUZNK010071397.1:0-14004 GCA_035046665.1 Euphysa ruthae
CAATGAGGTCGAAACAGGCTGTCCTATGCTAGGTTCGAAGTTGATACTCTCGCTAGGAGTTGAGCATGTATATGTTGAAAGGTTAATCTCAAATGATGTTTTATTTACATATATTGTATATATATATAAAAAATATATATTTATAGATATATACAATATCTTTCTCTTTTAGATATGTATTTATTTATTTCGTTTTGAGAGAAAATATAATAAACAAACTTTTCACTTTACACCTGTAGAAAATATTTCAAATGAATTTTCCACAAATAACGATAACTAATCCATTCCTATCCTGGACCAATTTATGTCTCAAATGGGCAATATTGAACAACAGTTAAACATAATCTATTCCTTACCTCCAGGTTTTGGGTCTTTGGTTAAACCGCTCTGCAAAAGTTTTCGTAAGACACGTTTTGATGTTTGGTTGTGGTTTAAAAAATCATAACCAATAATCTCTACCATTATCGAATTGTTGAATTCTCCGTACTGTCCTGTAAAACCAACACTTTCAATGGTGTAAACTGCCCTTCCTGTTAGATTTGAGTCAATGAACAACTTTCTAACCTAAAAGTATACAATCAGAAATAAACGATACTATATACAAAATATATCATACATAAAATATTTAAACAAAACGGTAATATAAAAGAAGTGCACAAATATTTAAAAGATAAAATAAAACAATTTTTATACCTTTATTTCAGAAATAATTAATAGAACATATTTGAAATCAACAAGTTATATATATATATATATATATATATATATATATAACATTATAATGCTTTAGTAAATGATCTAACCATTTTGTATGATTATGTTTAATCAAGGGCAAATTAATATATTACATCTAAATAACATAAAAGTTTATTGGCCATTAAAATCATTTCAGAGATTAAAATGATAAAAAAAATGTTAAAAATATTTTTATGGCATGGCAAAAAAATTTAAATAAATTAAATAATTTTCATAATAATAGAACAACTTAAAACAAAAATATTCCCAGTATAAATATTTTAAAAGGCAAAAATCATTTCACACATATTCTTTAAAAGTATTCAAGAAGTATAGTCAATACAAAATTTGTATTGACTAAGCCTTAAACGAAAATCTTAAATGAAAAATAATGCAGAGGAATGATCTTACAACTTTCCGTCATTTCTAAAATATTAGTTTATTACACTTACAGTAAATCGGATGTAACTGTCATGTTTAACAATCTGTTCAGGATCAACGCTCTCATTATAAAAAGTAATTTCCTCTAATTTAAGTTTATGCTCATGGTGAAGAATCACAGTGACGTTTTCAAGATCAGCATTGCATTTACCATCGGTTGTGAAATTAAAATACAAGGTCAAGTTCGTGCTAAGAAAATTATTCAATGTGTTACATCGTATATCTTATAAACCAAAGTTTATAACAACGATAATCAATTTTTTAACTTTAGAAATGTAGTAAAAGACAAGGGTTTCGTTTTTGTTTTAGTATATTGGTACGTTAAATTTGTTACAATTTAATGCAGTGTTTCTATTTTTGCAATTAATAACTGGTACATAGACTTTATTTTAGTTTTTCACTACAATTTCAATTTACATATATAATATAAGTAATTTTTACAGAATGTTTTGTTTTGCTCATGCGTAGCATGTTGCTTTATTAGAACTATTTACAACACGAATTTTAAAAATTTTAAATAGATAATCACTTGATACATTTTGTAGCAAATATTATTTTCTTAATTCCGCTTTTTCTTTTTAAACAAAAAGAAAAAATTTAAATAAGAAAATATTGCTAAAGATATTAAAATAAAAGAAAATCAAATCTAAAATAAAATTAAATAATCAGTAAAATAAATATTACATAAAAAAATATTTTTTATTGAAAAAAGATCAATTCTTAATTTAATTATAATCTCTCCACGACATCACTATCAATGCAACATTGTCTAATCCAGGTATTGGGCATGATGTACTAACAGCTGCCATTTTAGCCTACGGTAAAGAAAATCCTTAGTCTCTTTGTGGGATCGAATTCGCACTTTTAGGGGTCACAAAACAAATCTTAAACATTTGAAAAGTCAACCATGAAATAAAAACATTTTAGAAAGGATGGAAGAATCTATCGGCGGCAGGGGTGGTAGCGATGTCTATGATAATGATGAAACTAGCTTAATAGTATTCGGAAAACAAACTTTATATAACTTTAAATTTTTATAATTGACATTTGTTCATTTTAACATTTCATTCAAGAAAAATTCATCAAAAATATCTAACTTGTATTGTAAATTTAGGTTATATAGATTAAGTTGCCACCCTAGGGAGACTTATCGAATGTCTCTTTCTTATCTTGATGTTAGTTTTACACCAGTGATGAATACGATGTAAATCTGACGTTGGTTTGACGTCAAAAATTCACATGGAGTCTCGATGTCAATCAGAAGTTTATGCCAGTTTTCCATTACTTCTGTGAGACATTTTATAAAAGACTTCTTAAAAACATTGGTATGACGTTAGTTAGCGACGTTGGTTTTACATCATTTTCAGACATTAGTTTACTATCACTTTGCTACGTACTAACCTTTGGCTTTTATTTATTAAAATGCTGTAAATAATTTTGCAAAAAATTTTTTTAGTTTTACATTTTCTGTTATTTTCTGTGAAATGATTATCAAAAACGTCTTATAAACGCCATTGCGACGTCAGTTAATGACTTTGGTTTTACATTATAATTATACACCAGTACTAAATCGATTTTCTACGCGCTAATCTTTGCTTTTAATTATTAAAATGCTATAAAAACTTTTTTATGATTTATTTTTTTAGATTTAGTTTTCATATTACTTCTATAAGAGACGTCGTAGAAAAGTTAGTACGATTTCATTTTTGCGGTGTTGGTCATGTATCATTTTTTGATGTGAATAAAATTTTTATCTAGGGTAGAAAATCAGGGAAAAACACTCCACTCCCAGTTCACAAGTAGAGTTTCAACAGAAGACCCCAAGTTTTATCAAAAGTTACTGTTATAAACAGATAAAAACCAACAAAGTTTGACCAAAAAGTAAATATAGTTTCCCTTGCCTTGATTTCCTCTAAAGATTAATTTAGTCCGTAATTTTATAACTGTGCCGATCTATTGAAAACGATAATATCGACCTCAGCCGATTTTAATTCAATAGATTCCATTTGTTGGACTGAAAAATATTTTATTCACGAGAGGTCTAGACTCAAAGTTGATAATGGTGATCAGCTCCGTGTTAGGAAATGTAAGGGGAAAATAGTATTCCCGTTTGAATAACCTAAAAATGATTTATCTTTCATTTGAAACAGTTTTTGTCAGTGAGGATAACTATTAGCTGGAGGATTTGATTTTTTTTAAATCTGGTATTTATGTTTTTTTCGTGGTACAACATTTCCTTCTCCATAAAGGTTTTAATCAAGAATCAGAAAACATATTGACCTTCACGTTTACTATTAGTCTACTTTTTCTTTGTTTACTTTGTTCATAGGTGTAATAAATACATTTATATATCTTGGTAGCCTTTATTCAGTAAATCATGAAATTCATGGAAAGTAACGGAAATATTTTTAGCCTGAAAAATATTACCGTTTTTAACCATTTTTCTGAAAATGGTTAAAAATCATTGCACCTCAGACTACCCAAATTTTTTTGGTCTTAAAATCGTACAAAAAAAAAAGAAAAAAAAAAAAAGAAAAACAATTTTAAGAATTTTCAAACTAAAATTCGGATTAATTGTAAAAAAAACTAGTCTCTCTTTCAAATTTCAAATGTGGACAAATTTGTGAATGTGGAAGAATTTTATCAATAAAACCTATAAAATATAATATATTGAAAAATAAAAGTTCTCTTTTGTACCAAGAATTGAAAAATTTGTCCCTAAGAAAAATGTCGTAAATCATCATATTTTCACCGTATCTAAATTTGTTATGACTCGAGAATGATTAATGCTATAGAGAAATTCGACTACATACTAAAACCGAATTATTTTGTAGATCATGATGAAAAAGAAAATAAATGAGATTTTGAATAGACCAACAAATAGTTTGTATTTATCAACATTGCATATCGATGCACAAAACTTTCTATTTTTAATATAAATCTGACGTCGCATGCGACGTTAATCCAACATCAATGCGACGTCAAAATGCCCACTGGGTATAGCTATGGAAGCAGGATGAAGATACAATTAAAACTATTGCCCGTACTGATATCAATTTTTTTATATAGACATATTTTCCTGTGATGCTTTTTTGTTAGTGTAACTAGCTATTCAAGAATGCAAAAATAAATAATATCAACCTTCTGCATTGCAATTAAGCCTAATACTGCGTCCAGGATTGAAATCCTGTTTACAAAAGCGCTTGTCACCAATAATCAAAGTTTTAAGAGGAAGAAAACGATGCTTTCTGTTACTATATAACCGCAACTGACACACTACACACCGTTTTCCAATTGACAGATAAGCGGAAAGTCTATCTACAATAAATTTATGTTACCAGCTTTCATTTTCACTAGATAACGCAGAGTTGCACATCTTCGGTTTAATTCAACGCAAAAATTTATTCTGGTAGAAAGATCAAAGTTAGGCAATAGAGTTCTTTCTCTAATTCCCTCTAGAAAATTTTTAAATAGTGTAAATTTTTAAATTTCATAATATATTTACTTGAGTATTTCAGTTTCTAGTCTTTTGATGACAAAAGTGCAATTTTTTGTTGGTCTTTGTATAACAAATGGCATTAATAGTACCTCCAACACATCATTTTGTTCCAGAGAAAGAGCAGCCCACTGAATGTGCTTGTCTTTTACCTCCATATCTCCAATCTAATCAAATATAATAAATGTTATTTTTTAATAATAAACTTTTGTATTACCACTCAATTGCCAAAACATTGCGCCACCCAATAACAAGGACAGGATACCTGAGAAAAAATATAGGAAACTTACTTACAAAAATATGTAACTTGTTTTTTAAAATATTCTCTTAGCCTAAAATAGCAAAAAAACACTGAGCTTCAGTAAAATTTAGGAAATTTTAGTAAGCAAGTGTGCGTCAGGTATAAACAGAATATCTGAATCTTTTTAGCATAGTCAAATATAACATGGCTCATAGAAATCATTATATAAAATTTTTTATAATAAACCTTAATCTTTTACAAACATTAGACGATTTGCATTTTTTGATTACTGCTATCAAATAAGAATATTAATATATTTTACCATCATTGTAATTCAGATGTTAATATATATTATCGGTATCACAATCAGATGTCTACTTGTTATCGCATTCAGACGCTGATAGTTTCAACGCTAGTTTAGTTTTGGTATTTCCATATTTAAAATTTCCTTAGTAAAAGTTTTATCAAAATGATAAAAAACACTGTTTTAAAAATAAGCTTTAATTTGATGTAAAGACTTTTAATTATTATATAACTATTTCGTGTATTTTTTAATGAATAAATCCTGTCGTACCTTCTTGTTTTATGATTTCATTTCACTTATTTTTATTTGCTTATTTCGCCAATAGTTGCTTTTGTTATATGGGAAGTTTTAAGACTCACTGTAAATTTACTCCAAACGAAGTGAAAGCTGTATTTGAGTTTAAAGATGGTTAGGTTACTTAGAATGATGTCATTATTTATAAATTGAGTCAGAATGAGAAAATAATGCTGTAGATATTATTCTAATGAAGATTCCCACCCTGATCATAGATCTAATCTCGCCATTAAAATTTAAAAAAAATTTTCAATAAAAACCCTAAATGCATCCGCACACACGTAAAACCTTCAGAGCCATACAATCAATTGCCTTTAAGTTAATGGAATAAATTAGTCACAAGTTATAAAATTTAGCTTGTTATTATATTATATTATTATTATATTATATTATCATTTATATTATTATATTCATTTATTAATTTTAAATTTTATTAAATCTCAAAGTAATCGATTTATCTATTTTATGTACACTCCTTCATATTTATGCCATGAAAGTAATAAATGACACTACCCCCTATTAAGTTTGAAATTCAATCCTATTCAAGCCATGTAATTGAGAACTATAACATTTTGAAGGGTTTGAGATTCATGGGTTACAAGTCATTTGTAAGAGAATAAATCTATGCTTTTCTTGGTTTGAAATTTACTTCTTCTGCTATAAAACAAATCTACAACCACTTTTTGATCTTTACGATTCAAACAAATATTGCAAACTCGAGCGGCATTATCACATGATTGACTAAAAATTCTAAACCAATTCTATCGTGACACAAGATAGGACAAAAGACAGTAAATTTTTACTCATCCACAAACTAAGGGACTTTACAATAATTTAGCTCATTAAGGAAGATGACAAAGTAGCCGTAAACCTTGGGGCGAAAATGATAAAAAAAATGTGCATAGACATTCAGAATCCGGTGGAAACCTTTCCTGCGATTGCTACTTCACTAGTATTTTTCGCAAATAAACCCCTGGTTTCCTTGGTAACAAGGAAATGAAAAGGAAAAATCACTTCTAATGTTTTTTTCCTCAAAGAATATGCAATCATGGTCGCATGGTTACCAAATTAGCCAAAACAAGTGATGCTCTGTCAACACTCCACCATGACGAAAACAGAAATTGTTGAATTCGATAATGATTTGGCGAGGTTTAACAAACATGTATTTACTGGATATACAATCAAATGATTTAAAACTTGAAATAGTTCGGGCAAATGATTGTTTCAAAATTAGTTCCAGCAAAAGGAAACGCTTGAAAAAACGACATAGAAACTAGCCCCCTAAAAACGAAAGTGTCAAATCTGTTTACAAATCTGTTTACGTCAAAACAACTATCGGTTGAAGCAGCTATGCAGTCGGTGTTAACGCAATGTTTTCAATTATCACTCTGCTGAATTTTTCTTGTGAGGCGAAAGCAAATAAAAGACTTAACATTTGACTGCATGAGTTATACTTAATTTTAAAGTTTAAATTATTAAGGTTAATTTTTTTTAGTTTGAACGACTGACATTATGCGAAATATTCCAAAATTACAAAATTTATATATTTCTTTGGGTCAGATGTTTTTTTAATACCTTTTTTTTAATTAATTCTAATTAGTCTTGATTAAAAGACTAAAAAAAATATATAAAGTTTTTTGATATTTAAACTGAATAATCGAGGCAAAACAGCAACAAGTCCTAGACAGCAAAGAAATATATTGCAGTAATGTAAAATATTTCAACAAAAAAAAAATATTAAGAAAAAAATTCCGAGTTTGCAAAGTACATCTAGGTATAGAATAGATATAGTTATATATATATTAAATAGTTTAAACAGTCAATATTTAATAACTCCAAATTATGTCTTAAACACAAATTGCATTTAATAGAAAACAGTAATCAATATGCTAAACAAGAATCAGAATTTGTATAAAAAAATCAACACATCAAAAATATCAAAAACAAAATGTAACTTTTCTGTACAAAGTCTGTCTCATATAAGCATAATCAACGTAACAAAGCTTTTTTATTCTGTTGAGAATACTGATTCAAAGCACAATTAAAAGATAATTAAAAGATGTTAATCCAAGTTTTATCGACTTTAATTTATTTTTATGAATCCTATCAGTGAATTTCTGAATGTCACGTGATTTGAAAATGATGTAAATTGTTTGTGAAAATCTTCAACACATTATACTTATAATCTTAAATCACTAACATCTTGATAATAAAATTTAATAGCGGAAGAAATTTTATTTCATAACTTTTTTATAATTCCCTTAAATGTCAATTTCATTTATGAACATACCTTTACAGTAAGATCATAGAAACTAGCCACATCACTGCCACTTTCAAAGGTCTCAATCAAAACATTATTATGTTTACTAGAGTTGTGTTGCAAGCACTTTGTTTCAGTAGATTCAACTTTTAAGGCCGTATCTTGCTTTATCATGACTCTTCCACTTACTTTGAGAGGCTCTGCAAGATCGTCGATAAAAGATACAGTAGTGACATCTGTAGACGAAGACTTTAGCAACGATACCCGGACTCGGATTGTGGCGAGCTCTGAAACATCAAATGTAGTCTTCGATTCAAAAGCAAGTTGTGAAACTAAAGATGGATAATAAAATATTAAATTTTAAGTAAAAAAAATTTATTTCATTTTCATACATTTCATATTAAATTCTTGAAAGTGACGTGCTTCTCACATTTTATGCTATGAATAACAATCGCAAACAAAATCACAATTCACTGGATCAAAATTTCAGTGAATCTTTTGTTTTTTTTTTAAAAACATTTTTCAAAGTTTAAAAGAAAAAAATAAGAAAACTATTGAAAATTATTGCATATAAAGAATGCATACATAATAAATGCTATTATACTAGAATAAAAAACAAACTGAAAACAAAATTTTGGATGACACTTGGAAAAAAATAAAATAAAAAAAATTTTAATAAATCGACAATGTTAATAATTTTGATGAGCACCAGATCATGAGAGATAGTGATAACAAAACATAGCAATACAACATAGGAAATACAACTCTACGTCCACACTAATAGCAAACTCAGTTAATAAGTTCCTTAAGACACAGGCCATATGGTCTTGGTGAATACGGCTACAAAGAAATGATCTATGGCAATAACTAAAGTTATTTTGTTTTAAGGGAATTTACATGTGCTTCTCGGCTTCCCAGCAGGAACAAAACTCGAGGCTGAAACTCATCATGTTAATGTTAACCTTGTGGACATCACTAAAGGAGTGAACAGCCTTCTCATCTATCTTGGCAAAAATTAAGAATTCAAACGTATGTAGTTTCCAAGTCCTGCTGCTGCAAATCATTCCACTGATGGATGTCAGTCCTGGTGATATAACCGACTGGAGGGCTGGTGGACAAGAATACAAAGCTCACCAAATGACCACATGCTCATTGCAATCAATCAATGTAGTTGATAGAGAAACAAGCAGCGATAGATATTACGACAAAGCATTTTTCGAAGTTCAACAGCCAATGCTCTTGCAAACTTCATAACCCTTTCTACCTACTACAGTTTGCTTTAGTGTGCTGCTGGAATACTTGCGATTAACCTTGTCCATGGCTGTGTTGCAACAGTGAATCAACGGATGCTGGACCGATTTTCAGCACATAATCTCAATCATGTTTAGCTCCTTGGGCTAGAGTTTCTGAGGTGGGGCCTGTGTTTTTGTAGCGCACAAGGCTACTGTAGCATTTGTTTGCATGTACAAAAACCAAAAGCTCGTTTGGCCAAACACGTTGATGGTCGACGATGGGCATGAATTCAATGGAGTAGTGAGTAAACTTATGTCTAAGCATGTGGTTCGGGTCCGTCGAGCACAACCAGGTCATAACAGATTGCAGGCCGTCATCGAATCCTTTAATTGTCGCCTGGCCGAGCGCCAGGCGACAATTAATTATTATTATAATTAAGTGATTTCACTAGTCAATGTGAAATGTAGTGAAAAAAAAAACATCAATGCGAATAACTTCTCGTCAAAGCGATCGAAATAGGCAAGGTCCCAATGGTAGTTGAGAAAGCTCATCTACATGAGATGCTGTTATCTATTGGCGCCTTTACTGTCATCTTTTGGTCGATACCAAAGGTTTGCTTGTGACATCCAGGGCAGCCCTGTAGCAAGAGTTTGGTGTCGCACTTTACACACTTTTTGTTTGCATTGCTGATCTTTTCCCGGACGTGGTCAGCAATGAGTGACTTTCTCTTTGACTTTTTGATTTTTTTACGGCTCTTGTGTTTGTCTTTAATCAAAGAGCGCTACAACCTTGCCTTGATCAGGGTGATATCTTTCGTTGCTTGCAGAGCCGAAGGAACAAAATGACCCTGGATGTTGATTGGAGGTAAGACCCTTACAATCTGACCAATTAACATCACACACATAACTGCCGTGTAGACAGCATTGCTTATCCAACCACTGAGACTATGTTTTACCACAATAAATCAGCCCGGGACCCTGATTGTTTTTCCTTGGACAAGATCTGTGGTCTCTCAACCTGCATACTTCCACTCGAGTGGGAGGCCTTTCTTGAATATCTTTAGAGGCACATGCACAATTATTTGCTTGTATGCACTACCTGTATTGCAACTTCCAGGTATGACCACTGGCTGACCTTATTTTCTGTAAAGGTTTTGCGATGCTGTCGTCCGGATCAAAGTGTATATTTACCAGGACTTTGCAATAAATTTTTTTATGATGTCTAGCCTAGACCTTCTCTCCTAGTGCGTTCGTGGAAAACACCTAATTTCATCCGGTGTAGTAATTTGCTTAGCTTGTTTGAATGTCAACCCTGTGAATTTTCTATGAAAAATATTCAAGGATATTTAAAGATATTTCGCGCCGTAATAGTGGCAACAAAATCAGAGGAAGACGGGCATCCTCGTTCACTTGCAATTCAATTTTCTCAGCAGGTTCGACTGTATGAGCAGCAGCCATAGGACGCCAATAATATCCGTGTCGCAATTTTCCATATCTTTGTGGGCAGTTATAAACAAGTAGATCTTTGAACTGGATGAGAAAGGACTTGATGTAAATGGCATATGTGCAAACGTGTAGGACATTTTCTTGGGGCAAACATTTCAGTATCTTTCAGAGCACAACAATAGTGTAGGCGAGGACAGACGCCTGTATATGAAACCAATGAGTCCTCATTTTTGTCTTTATAACTGATGTAGTGGATCTCGTTAGCTTTCTGGAAATTCAATAGCCGATCTGCTTCTCCTAAAACATTGCAGAGGTAAGCAGTTTATTGTGGTCACAGATAATAAAGTTAAATTTTTCAACATGACTAACCTATTTTCCAATGAACCTGACAGCCAAGTCTCTTTCAGGGAAATTTATTTTTGGTTTGTGGCCAATGCTATAATTGACCTCACAGGCAGTGACTTCTTTCATATCTCTAAAGCCATGTAAGTCTCTGGCTGTGGAGTTGTGAGCCATCCCTAGTTTTCACGCAGATGCTCTTGCACACGATTGAAAGTATAGGAATGAAATTTTGGATCGAACACCCAAGCAGAGAGCCGTTATAATCCAGTTCAGGTGAGGACTTCACTAAGGGGCATACCTTCTATGTTTACTTGGCGCATCAGGCTCATCGGGTACCCATACACATGAGCAGAGCCCATCACATCACCAACCGCTCTCATGGAAAAAACTTTGCATGTTAGAAAGGTTGCTTACATATCCAACTGTTGATTTTCGTGTACTCCTTTTTTGGTATCTTGGCTTTTCCATACTTTAGACTCAACCAGACCAGCCTTTCAAACGCCTTATATTTTCCCTATTGAGCCATTTTCTGAAAAGATAGACTAGTGTACCGCCTATTTAGTGGACGGTTTTGTGGTATTCCATGTATAGCTCTTCCGTAATATCATCCCGAGAGTGTGCTATAGTTTCTACTGCAAATACTTCAGTAATTGCTCTGGGTGCAGATTGTGATCTTAATAATGTACCATCGCTCCTCACAAGTGCCTGGCCACACAACCGCTGTATTGTGGTCGAAGAAATGGATCTAACTGTGAATGCAGTCATTATCGCCATCGATTTTTGTTTAATGTTTTTTGCACTGCAGTAGTCCCAACTCCATTAATGGCGCATGAGGAATAAAGTTTGTGCAAGGCCAGTTTGGCAATGCTATCCAGTGGTGGTCATATTTGATTTTTGACGGGCTGAATGGTATTTCTGCCGAGGTATGGTTATTATAACATGGCACCAATACTTTTGTGTGGGTATTGTTTGTATTTCCCGCTATCCCATACCAGTCTCTAAATCAGTCTCTAGACTATCGTATGGGTCAATTCATACAATACACAGGCAAAATCTCTGTGAGCACGATTCACATTATCTATCAATTTTTAACCGATGAGAACCACACAGATTAAAATTCAAAGTCGCAGACTTAGACCCTGCACCGCATAGCCTCCATAGTCTTAATTGGCTTTTGGCTCAGAGGTAGATGATTTTATTTCTTTTTGGTCGCTTTACATGCACTAAGCCTCCGGTTCCAGCCCTGCCGTGGGTTATGTCGTAATAAGTTGGACTTTCGATGATCTCCTGCCAATATTGTAAATAAATAAAAAAAAGGTTTTGAAAAATACTTAAAATAAACTGAACTGGTGGCGCTCTACCATGCCACAATAAATTTTGACCCATTTTTTGCGGCATAGTTGTAAGGTATTCACTTTTAACTACAGACATCTTTTATCATCCATCGCAGTTCGGTAAGAACAAAACCCTACTAGTCTCTCGAAGGCTCCACGAAGCACTGCGAGGTCTTCATGGCAGAGGATCAAACCCCCTTGTCTAGCCTGTGCTACTAGCCACTAAATAGAGCTACTTTCGTCATGTTTAGTATGTAGTTAACATAGTTACATATCTATTATCATCCTTTTAGTTCAATATTTGCCATTAAATACAGTTACTTTCATCAATCTTAGTGTGCTATTAGTCACAAACTAAAGCTAATTTCATTAAACTCAGTGTGCCACTGCTCATTATATCCAGCTATTTTTAGCAATATTAGTGTGACACTAGTCACTAAATAAAGCTATTTTCACCAATTTCAGTGCGTAACGGCCAATATACACAGCTTTTACCAGTCATCAAGCTCAGTGTACTATTAAACACTAACCAGAGCTTATTTTATTACAGTTACTAAATACAGCTACAATAATCCATGTGTGTGCCTTTAGCCATTACCAGTCATCAAGCTCAGTGTACTATTAAAAACTAAATAGAGCTTATTTTATCACAGTTACTAAATACAGTTACAATAATCCATGTGTGTGCCTTTAGCCATTAAAATCTGCTACTTAAATTAATAAAGATGTCGTACTAGCCATTAAATACAGCTACTTACATCAAAAGTGATATGGCGTTAGCCAATATTTGCATCTACCTTCATCAAGCATTGCGTGCTGCTAATCACAAGATACAACTATTTTCATCAATTTTTGTTTTATAGTCATTAAATGTCGCTTCTCTCTTCAATCTTTGTGTGTCACTACACAATAAATACAACCATTTTCATTATTACCTTAATACGCTGCAAGACACCAAATACTAATTTATTGAATCTTTTTGAGCAGTTGGCAATAAATAGAGCTGATTTCAAAACTATTAGTGTTCCACCAGTCATTAAATAAAGCTATCTTCATCAATGTTACTATGCCACTTACCAGTATTTACAGCAACTTTCATCAACCTTAGAGTTTCGTTAGCCACTAACAACAGCTACATCCATCACTCTCATTATGCTCTTAGCCACTAAATAATGGTGCTTTCATCTCACTTATTGTGCCACAGGTAACTAACAACAATTTTTTTCATGATTCTAATTGTGCTTCTAATCAATAAATACTGCTATATTCATCTCCCTTAGTGTTTCACTGGCCACTAAATAAAGCCAATTTCATTATCCTTAGTTTGCCACCAGCCATAGCCACTATTCCAAAAAATTTTGGAAACTTATTATTAGAATTTGAAATTTGTAAGTATAAAGCAACTTTCGTACTTCCTAGAATAAGCTTTCAAATATTTAAAAAAACAAATAATAGAACACCATACCAATTTAAAAAAAAAAAAAAGTCAAGAAAAACAAAGAATATTTAAACGAATGTCAAGAAAAACGAAAACAAAAAGTCATACATAGAAAATTGATGCTGTGATAATTAGGATCGCTTGAAAAACCAAAATCGAGTACGCATAAGCAATAATTGTTCGGAACATTAGTCGAAGCTCCAGTAATTAGTAAAGTTCCATATAATAAATTACTCATGCAAGTCTGCAAGCACAACTCTTTATTTTGCCCAGTAAACATATGTGGTCCACTTACAGAATAACCATTAACCCAAACAGTGTTATAAGAAGCTAAAAAAAATCAAACATATATCATTTCAGAATTAACTGTTTGACTAAGATTAGAACTAAACAACAAAAACTCTTTTAAAAATTCATATTCACTTTAAGATATATGCATAT
>JAUZNK010071408.1:0-14003 GCA_035046665.1 Euphysa ruthae
ATATGCATTTGGTACATTATTTCGTGAGATTAGATAAGATGAAAATTAAAGAATGTTTTTGAATATATCTCCAAAAACATCGTCTTAGACCTATCATATACAGCTCTAATTTTTATTTTAATCATTTGTTGGCTGTCGATACAGTTTCCATTAACCTAATTTTTATTTTAATAATTTGTTGGTTGTCGATACAGTTTCCATTAATTATTAGACTAATATAATAACATGGACTAATATTTTTTCTAAAGAATGCTAGATTATCCAACTGCGACATTAAAAGGTACCTTAAGAAGACCAATGATGTTTAATTCACAGCCCAGGTAATCTATCAAACTCTTATATTACCAAAGTGAGATGTGGCAAGCTAAAATTGTAGTGGATTTAAACTCTATTTAAATTATTATAGATATATCTGAGCACAAAAATGTTGTTAGAAGTTATTTTGATACTTCTTTCTCTTTGTCTGCGTTGTTGTTTAATACTTTGAAAAATGTCAGTGAAAATAATTACAAAATTTACTTGGGTAATTATCAGTAGCACATTGTATCATTTGTAAAAGTGTTTTTCTAGCTCAAGACCAATGCACTTATAATCAATTAAAGGCCATATTTTATGTAAGCGTAACTTATTTGAAATTAATTCCTAGCTTTTCATTTTTGGTTATAAAATTTCCAGTAGATGCTTGTTTCAAATCATTCTGATATTTTCAAATGCTATAATAAATATTACAACTTGGTGGCTTGATGTAAGATTACGCTTACATACGGTCAACCTTTCTTGCACATGCATAGTTATTATATTTGAGTTTTTTTTTAAAATGATATTTATGAAGAATAATACTTAGATTGGCTGTCCATAGATAGCATAACTCAAAGTTGTTGCTGGTGTGGTAATTCCTGTATTAAGTGCTCTTCTACTTCCAAGCAATGTTATCATTATGTTTCTATAATAATAAATTCATTGTGACAACCTTTTATGCACTGAATCTATTTTACAAAGCTTGTTTTTGTAGTTTCTGTATCAAATATAACAGCAGTGTAATTTTAATTGCTTCTTGGTACCCCCTGAAAAGGATTTTTTAAATAAATGCTTCTCTATTAACACCATTCTTGAACAAATACCATGTCATTGTGCTTATTTAGATTATTTTTGAAAACAAAATACTGTAGCATAATAAAATTTTTGAAGTGGTTTTAATGCTTGGTAACATCTGTGATAGATAGTTAATCATTTGTGTTTAGGAGATTGTTAATTTCAAGAAAGTTGTCATTTGGCATTTGTGTGCAAAATTTCAGATCTGAAAACGTTGAACATGACCTAAAAAATATAAAAGAATTTAAAAGACTATTATAAAATTTTCCAAACTCTTAATGTGCAATCATGATAATTATGGTGAATAAACGCTGTATTGCTGGTTGTACCTCTCATTATTGTGGTGGCAAGTAGTTTTTGGTTTTCCAAAAAATGAAGATTTTAGAAAGTTACCTATAAAGATTAGATTTATAAGTAAAGGACTATTTCAAACACTTTGAACCAATTTTTTACATAAAAGGGAGTCAGCAAAGCGATTTCATTTACTCTATAAGCTGAAGCCTGTTTTTACCCGACCAGCTACTGCTTCTCTTCTAGTTGATGATGTCCGAGCAAATCTGAATTTTCTTTCAGCAGCTGATTCATCGGCAGGATATTTGTTTTATATTAATTTGATGATTGTGTCGTGTTCCATAAAATTATTTTAAATGAACCACACATTCCGCCTGGAAGTTGCTAAATCGATTCGTATTGACAAATATTTACATGTCAATCTTTTTTATGAAAATCTCCCAGTTTCTTGCCATCTCGTCTCAGAGTAACCCATAAATGCATGTTAGAGAAGGAAAGCCTCAATGCACATTTTAACATTAAAAAAGAAAAGTTATCTTCTACTCTGGAAAATCTTAAAAGTCACCAATTAAAAAAGCATGAAATTAATTCTTCAAATGTTATTCAATTTTCCTTCATGTTGCACTACACATCATTGCAAACATATCGTTTACTACCGGAAGAATTCCCACTTCCTTCTCTGATATAAGGCAAGCTTAAAGCAGTTGATATAGATTCTATGAATATTTTGAAGTTGTTACGTGAATATGGGAACTTGTCAAAAAATCTTATGATAGTTTTTGATGAAATATATTTACAAAAGTATGCCAGATATTCTGGTGGTGATGTAACTGAGATGAATAAGGAAAATGAATGTTATTGTTTCTTTCATGATAATTGTCACCAAAGCAATTCCGATTATAAAATTAGAATAGTGACTGTTTGAAGACTGAAATTAACCTTGTCCAAACTTTAATAAAAACTGATATATATTGGAAATTTGTAATTGCATTTCTCAGTCCTATTTTTAACAAATATCATTTTTGTTTGTTAGATTGTTGTTCTTTTTACAAACAAGTTTTAGATTGTGGTTTTAGAATTATGAAAACCCATCTTGTTTTTTATCTGATCTTCATTCTAAGCAATATTATCAAAAAGACTTTGTTTCATATCAATGCAGATATAGCTAGCAATATTATTTAAAAATTATCAAATTTCAGCATCTTTGTTATGAAGAACGTGAGGTTGCAAATTATGCTTTCTATGCAGCCTGCTTTGGAATATACATCTCCTGATGCTGACCGTATCAAAATTATTCATATTTAGAAGAGCGATAACTTGAGAACTACACTTGGAATTCCTATGTAATTTTACATGATGCCCTAGTATAAAATCGGTTGATTTTTCATCAGTAAAAAAAAAATCTTTTCTAGAAATTAATTATCCTTTTAATCTTTTGGTTTATTGTTAAATAATGTTCTGTGTTCTATTAGCTAGATTTAAATGTAGGTAGTTTTGTTTGGAAATGCGGGCTTAATCGTATACCTATATAGTATGACTGAAATAAAAATATTACCTATAAACAACTGTGGCTCTTTGTTGATTCTGATTTTTTTTATGTATAACAATATCAATTCATAATACCTTATTGTATTGATGATTTTCTTAGATCTCCTGGATTCAGTGTAATTACAGCAAATCGAGTCTACACATTTTTAGCAGAATCCGGAGATGAAGTTGAAAAATGGGTTACAGGTAACCCCTTATTTTTACTGATATTATAATTGCTTTTTCATTGTTACTTAGTTAGATTAAATATGAAAAAGGAAATAATTTATATTCCTCAATGAGTTACACTTTGATTGTGCTGAAGCTGGTTATTATGCTAGAAAACAAAAATTTACTCACCCAGTCAAAATGACCTTGTATGAGTAAGAAAAAGCTGTTATTGAGATGATTACATGTTTAATATATTAGATCAATATATAAATACTCTCATTGTATCAAAATTACATTAAACACTAGGATAGAGAGTGTACATCGAAAATATTGATAGTGTCATATACCGTTGGAAAGATAAATTGAAGAAGATTAAAAACCATTAAAACACTTTATGTTATAAATCAAGTAATGACAAGTCACTGTTCTTTTTATAATCCCAGGTAAAGTTTTAGATTACCTACAAATATATATTTTATGAGGAAAAAAGTATTATAGAAACTTCAAACCGTTTGTAAAGTTTGAAACCTGCCAACCCCAACCATCGATGTTTTCAGCCAGTTTTTGGAGTTTATTTAAAGAAATCTATAATATAGTTTATCTAAGTTAGCTCTCCAAAAAAATGAAATGGACAGACAGTAACAACTTAATAATATTTGATAATAAGCTTACTATTATTTTGAAAGTAATATCAAACTTATAGCAAACTAGCTCTATGACTATTACTAGACTGCTATTGTCGTTAATTTTTTAAACATATATTTAAAAAAATATATCTTACCCAGCTTGGTAAATGTCACCTTTAATATTGTAGCAGAGCATTGCTTGTAGGTGGAATATTATTAAGTTTAGATGTGTAAGAATGCACAGCTAGTCATTTTCTCTCAAATTCAATCCAAAGATTTTTAACCCCGTTCTTTCAAGAATATGATATTGAGATATAGCTATTACGTCGGTCTCAACGGTAAGAATGTAATTTCTGAATGTCAATGCTTTAATGTGTATAGTGTCTGCCTCTATGATTGCATGGAGTCATTTGTGATAGGTCAAATTTTGTGTTGTTCAATAAAACTTTTTATGGTGCATATTATGTTTTTTCTTACTACTTGGATTTGCAATGGAATATGCAAGTATCAAAAAAAGTTTTGTGTTATTTTTGTCAACACAAGACGTAGAGTAACCTCAGTGACTTTGATTCTTTTTTCTTTGCCACGTTTTTCCCTTGTTCATGCCTTGATACTATTGTGCTTGTATAAATCGAATACATTATCTCCATGTAAAATATTTTGTGTATTAAGCTTCCAGTGAATATAATTTCCAAACTCTACAGAGCAATACTGTTGGAAGTTCTTTCAATGCCTTGGGGAAATCACGATAGCAGCTCCATGAAGGACTATTGCTGTGCTTGAACCATCTTTACTTTGACATGCCATAAATGAATTTGCATACAACTGACAGTCTTGTTTTAATGACACGATCTTTTCTTTATTTTTTGATACAACGATAACTTTTTTTTTATTAAACAATGTTAGTTTATTCTTTTTTATTGTATTGTGTATAGTTTTTCGACCTAATTCAAACACTTCAGTTTTAAACTTACTAACTATTACGTATTTTTCCGACAATTCCTGCTTCTGACAGATTTCTTCAATTCTTCATTTATTATTTTTCTGAAAACAGTATAAAGTATATCATCCTTTTCTTTGAATGGGTTTCCTTTTTGGATAAATTCTTTGAATATCGCATTAGCACCATGGAACGTCAAAGAAATCCTTATTTTTGTGATGTAACTCACTGTAGTTAGAAGTGTTGTGATCTTTGATAAATTTTTGCTATTCCTGGACATAAAATCATCCACCTTAAAAGTGCTTTAGGACTATCAAAGATGCCAATTATTCCACCTTCATCTTTTTTTTTCTATTCTGTTCATGTTCATGATCATCTGAGAACAAACTGGTTGACTTCTGAACTGCAAATCTTACTTTTTGAAAATCTTTGTGTATTGTTGGGTGTTTCGTGGGAGTTCCTTTAAAAACCTTGTAAACGAAAGAAGTCATCTTTTATAGTGGGTATGATCAGTAGCAAATATTCATGGAACAGTCTGTTAAAGTAAGTCAGCAAACATATCAAATTTTCCTTCTCTTATACTGTAGACAAATGGTAGCATTAAACACTGAAACTCTAATACAATATACTAATGTTCAAAGTGTGTTGAATATTTTTTTTGTAAGTTTTTTGTAATTTATTTTTCAAAGTCAACTGCGTCGCTGCTACGCCATAAAGTAATTTCCAGCTGATGGAGAACTGCACCATTTACCTGATGGACATACCTTGTCTTTTTTACATGACCAGCTGACAAAAACCACTTCTGCTGCGCCAGAGGTAGGATCATTCGGTCTAGTAATCAGTTTAACCTATTCACTACCTTGTAACCAATCACCTAATGAAATAATTAAATTAATCATTATAATGAAAATATTATATAGACTATATTATTATATAATTATATATATTTCTATATATCAATTTTAGGAATTACCCCAATCACTGATAGTGTTCTTTTAGTTGAAAATGCAGAAATTATCTCTGATGACCTTTGCTTGCCAGGAATTCAAAGTTTATTTTGCAAATGTAAAGAAAGGTCTTTCAATACCAGAATGGTACTCACTTAATATAAATCATAGTATAAAACTAGACCCATCTTTAAAAGCTATAAATAGATATACTTCACATTCTGAAAATTAAGGCTAAGTATAGAAAGCCTGGAGATTCTCTTTTTGTATTTGTAAATGATCTGCCAGATAAAGTAGGCAAAAGAATCTACTCTAAAGAAAAGTAAAAAAATCCATGGGGAAAACCCTACTGATATACTAAAGTTGTCCTCACAGTTTTGCAGAGGTACATTAACAGATTAATTATTGCAAAAACAGAGGCTTATGATTTTGGTCCTAAAAGTTTACGATTAATTCACTCGTAATTGTCTAAACATAAACAGCGAGTTAAGTTTTTTTTTTTAAAGGTTGTAGCTAAATCATTGACTGTTTTCAAATACCTCCAAGGTAGCAAACCCAGCAAAGTTCCAGCTCATGTACTTAGGAAACATCACTGAATTTGACAATTTATTTATTACTATAGGAAGTACAAATATTTTACCCACAGACCAAATCAAATTACTTGGAGTTAAAATAGATCTATTACTTGATAATTTTTTGATAATCACATTAAAGAAATGCGTTCAATTCAAAGGCAATAAATAAAGTCAATGCTTTATGAAGAATTTGTATGTATACTTCTTTTGAGGAAGCTAAACTCCTCTACCAGATTACTACTATTGCCCCCTCATATGGAGGTTTTGCTTTAAATTATGTAATTCTTTGATAAATAAAGAATACAAGAGGGTACTAAGAGTATTATATTAAGAGCAAGAATCTAGTTTTGAAGTCCTTCTTGAAATGGAAAACAGCACCACTATCCAATTTAGCAATATACAATTGCTCATGCGTGAAATTTTTAAGTCACTCAATGATTTAAATCTGGTCTTTTTTGCTTAAAATTACTTCATAAAGATCTTCGTGCACAGAAACTTCTATTCCTACCAGAAATGACTTCTCGATCCAAGTGTACAGATACAAACCTTTACCGCAGTATCACTATTTGGAATTCATTAACTTCATAGTTGATGAATTCAAACTTGCTTCATGAAAATTAGGGTTAAAGTCTTAGTATGGAAAAGGTTGCGTGTGCCAGATAATCAGGATTTAATTATTACAGTTAAATTTTTATTGTTTATTGTTTATTTATTATATTTGACTGATTTTATTAGACGTAATGTACTTAGTTGGATTAAATTTGTTCATAATTATAACTAAAACATGCACCAACTTTTATTAAGATATACAGGAGAAAGTACACATTCATTTCAGTAATCGGAGGAGAAATTACTGCAATGAAATATAATGAAACAAAACTCTGAAAAATTATATATACAATTTTTAAATTGTTTGCCATATCAGTATTATAAAAAAAAAGACAAATTTTAGTTGTATTTTATTTTCAAATACAAGTAGAGCATACTTTATTTCTATGCGCCCTGTATTCCCATGTCCAAGTACAACTTTTATCATGTTATACCTGTGAAAATAAATAAAATCTTTATCTTTATCGCATATGTGTGTCGCCAGTTCAATATGTAGATCTCCCATCATGATTAAAAACTTGTCTTCTCCAAACTTGTTTGGGAAATTCCATTGGACTTGTTTTAACAATGCTTACACTGGTTGATCTGCAGTAATTGCTGGAACTTGGTTAGTTTATGTTAGTTTAATTGGTTTTGTTTACTATTTTTTTTTATCAACCTTATACAATGTGTCATCATGACTGTAAAATTAATAATTTCATCTAAAAGTGGTAGAAGGACAGTGTTTGTCAGGAGATTGACGGGTTCTTGTTTTTCTTGGTGATGCACAGACCATGAAAGGTTTCTTTGTTTAACAACTCCCATGTCAACATCATCAATGTATTTTAACCATTTTCTACTTTCTGTAATTGATCTGAACAATATATCTCAGTTAGATGTATTTGTCAAATATTTGGCAGTCCACATCATGCTTTAGACACCGATAAAATATCTGTATAATATTTTGGTATCGTCAGAATCTCAACCGAAAGATCACTCCTTCTAAAAATGAATAATTGAATATCGCCATTGTGTTTAATTTCCTGATGTTGAAGTAATGATATAGATATTTCATCGAAATGCTTTTTCGATGACTAGAGGTAGCATTATGATCAATGTTATCAATTATGGCAGTAATGAAAGATTAGTTTAAAGTAGAAGGTGGTTTAACCAGTCGATCTTAGATATTTTTTCAGATCTGTTAGTAACAGATGTTTTTATTTCTTCAACACATTTATGTATGTTTACATGAAATGCATACCCCCTTAGATCCAAGCTTTGAAACTAATCCATGTTTTCTTGCTTTTAAAGATACCATCAAACCCAAATGTAATGGGAGTGAAGTCTCTTGAACATTTGTTGTTGAGTTTTTTTTTTTTTTTTCCATTTTTTTACACTATTAAATTTTATTAATTGTGAAATTGATAGCTTAGCGAGGAATTCTCCGAATTTATACTTGTACCTTCTAAAATCATATAGTTTTTCTATATCAGAGATATTAGGGTTGATAAGAACAATTTTATTCCACAGATGTGGTCCAAGAAATGAAATGGCAAATTCTTCATACTTTGTGTTAATTGATAGTTCTACTAAAAAATGACATCTTTGAATATATTTGTTTGGTGGTTTTAATGTATATAATTTTAAAAAGATTTTTGGTGATAAGTTGTGTTTACATTTGAGCATCAAAGTAAGAGTTTGAAAGATGTTATGCCTGTTTACATTTACACACCTTAATAGACCAAGAGGAGAGTGAGCTGGGATAACTTTTACCAAGAACTTCATAGTTATCGAATTTTAAACATTGTAATTCATTAAGATATTAAGATATTGATTAAAAATAAGAAAAAACAGTTTCAACCTCATTTTACCAACAAACATAAAATGGTTTACATTACGTGAAGGATCTCAAAAAAGAGCTGAAAAGAAAGAGCCACAACTTTTACAATAGAAAAAAAACTAGCAAATAAATATAAAATTTAACTTTTTCTGATAACGTAAATGTTTCCTTTTTTAATTTTGTAGCTAATCTTGAAATTATCAATAAAAAAAATCAATGAATCCAGTTTTAAAAATAATATTAAACTTTTTTAAACTCTTTTCAACCTCTTTATTTACTTTTTTAGTGTTTTATTAAAAATAACATTATACTCTTATTTGCATAATTTATTCTTTTAAATAAAACTTTTCATATGTCTTCAAGCATTCTATCCAGTATTTTTATTTGACTAAATGTACTTTTTTCTCCAATCTTATTTAAAAAGATTAAATTCTAAAAAAAATTCTGAATATTGCTGCTATGAAATAAGTTTTCCATACGCATTGAGTTTTGCACATTAAATAATTATTAATTATTTTTAAAATACATTTAATAAATCACTTATATCTAATTGGGAGGAAGACTTCTACAGCCTTCGGTGGCAATTTTTCTAGAGATAATATCTCAATAAAAGCACCGGTTGGCAAACCAATTATTGTCTTTAGGGGAAGATAGACCGCCCGATCTTGGACTCCATCTTTGCCTATTGGTGTGGATGTGGTGTTGCCTGCATTGTCATATCTGCTCTAGGTTATCAAATACCAGTGTTCCTATAGTCTTTGTTTTTCTGATGAGAATAGGATGCTTTTTGTTACCAGAGCCCACAATGACTGTAAAAGAATCATTGAGGAAGCTAAACGCTAAGATTGGTTTATGAATTTCGAAACTATTGGCGCATTTATAGTTTTTCAAATAAAGGTAAATCTTTGATTCCTTCACTCTTCATGTTACCTCTTTTTGTTAAGTTATTCAGCAGTAACTCGACTCTCAATGATTCTGGACACATATTGCCTAACTTTCCACCTTAGACTGAATCTAACTTGACTCATCTTAGTATAACAATCAAAATGGCTGAAATTGTTATCGCTACTCTTGACCCTTTTAAATCTAATGGTTCTGATGAAATTCTTTTATTATTGATACAAAAGTGCTCACCAGAATTCTTTCCGATTATCTGCAGGCTGTTTAAGAAGTATATCTTTGAATCCTGTTTTCCTTCTTGCTTGAAGTTGGCATCTGTTGTCCAAGTATTCAATAATTCTCGAGAGTGATCTGATCCTTGTAAGTATTCCTATCAGTTTTCTTTCAGTTATAAGTAAGGTCTTGACAAACTTATATGGTACTCGTCAATTAGAGTTGCTCAATCTGGTTTCTGATCATCAGTATGGTTTTTGTTCTAGTAGGACCAATGCTGACTATAATTTTTGAATGTGTCTATCAATCTTTAGACGCTTCTGGTGAAACTAGGACGGTAACACTCAGCATTTCTAAGGCATTCGGCAAGGTGTAGCATGCTGGATTTCTCTATAAGATGAAGTCATATGGTATCTGGTGAATTTTTGAATACCATGTCTTTTTTTTCTGGCAGAGAAATCAAGATGGTCGTTGATGGCCACTCCTCAAACTGTTACTTTGTAAATTCTGGTGTTCTATTCTGGGAGCTACCCTTTTTTAAATTTATATTAATGATTTGCCTGATATTATTTTTGTAAACAATGCTTTTGATAAGGTTGAAATAGCAGCTGATTTGGAAGATCTTCGCATTGTTGTTGAATGTGGTGAGAAATGGTTTTTATCATTCATTGCTTTTAAAACAAAGCTTCTTTCCATGAACCGCTGATGAATGGTTCTGAACTCACTGAGTGTACACAAATTCTATTGTTAGGCCTAACCTCATGTAGTTTTTGTTAGAATTCTTACATTCAATCCACTGCAAAATTTGCTGCAATCTGAAGATTGGATCTCTATTCAGGGTGCGACAATTTTTTTTGCCCTAAAATATGCTTTATTTCTATAAAGCCATGTAATGAATATTGCTGCCATAGTTGTGCAGAATGTTCAACTTATTTACATTTTCTTGATCAAATTTACAAGCGTATTGGTCTTGATCTTGTTTCAAATCGTCAGTCACATTCCCATTGCAGAAATGTAGCCTCATTGTCACTGTTCTATAAGTGTTTTCATTGAAACTGTTCTAATGATATAAAAGAGTTAACACCTTTACTTAAGACTTTCTCGAAGACTACAAGTCTTTCATCTGCTACTCACCCATCCTTTAACGGTAGAGAACACTAAATTTCACATCAACTTCTTTTTATCAAGTTTCTTCCCACGTAATTCTCACTTGAGGAACTCTCTGCCTTCTTATTGCTTTCCTGTTGAATATAATCTTAAATTCTTTTTGTCTTGCAGAAAACGATAGATTTAAAAGGGATGAAAAAAAGGGTCCGTGCTTTTTACTGAAGAATTTAAGATAAAAAAAAAACAAAATGTAATTATAATAAATGTTTATTCTGCTTCATCCATTATTGCATTGGTTCTTTGTGCTTAAAAAAATATATTGAAATAAATTAGCTGTATAAAAATCAATAGATAAAACGTTTCATTATAAATATTTACACCTGATCAGAGAGTCCTGTATCATTGCAGTATTTATTTATTAATCAAAAGATTTTCAAATTCAAATATCTTTTGGTTAAATGCTTTAGCAGCTCAGTTTTGATTTAAAAAAAAAATAACAAAGGAAATTGAATAAAAATAAATGTGTGTTATTGATATGAGATATTGTTCCAGGCATATGATTAATAATCAAATGCAAAAAGCATAAACAAATTCTAAAATTCCAACTCAGTTGGATTGTCAGGCTTTTCAATCTCAATTCCTGCAAGGATGTTAATTTTGTTAAAGGATGTATATTATTCTCAAGTGCAGTATCCCCATTTTCCCTTTTGTTAATATTAAGACCAGGAGGGATATCTTCAGATATTTTAAGTTGGAGTAGAACAAATATCATCAATACAACATTTTTTCCGTTTTCCTCATTTTCAGAGTATGAAAAGCCATAAAAATCTGACTCTGCTCTCTCTCCATCACTAAAAAATTTACTAAGGACATCCTCTTCCCAGTTCAGAGCAGCATCACTATCTTCATTTCCATTTAATTCACAAGAAAATAAAGTTAAAGGCGATTGCGTTTTTTGTAGGCCATTTTTTTTCCAATGATTTGAAACTTCCACAACAGCTGAACCAGTTCTAAATCTATGGAATTAAAGGTTTAAGCTTCAAGTATGAAGGAAATTTTATTTTTTTCGTTCTGATTCTTTAATTGGCAGCAATTTTAAGAACATCTTCGAGTTTTTAAAATCTACTTTGACCAAACTTTCTACAGCATTTTGGATGTTTTGTAAACGTCTTCTGTTGCAATGTGATTTTGTGGTAGGCTTTGTTGTGGTAATCTATTTTTGAATATGTCAGTGATTTGCTTGGATGATATTGCCTAAAAGTTTATAATTCAGAGTTAAATCTCCATAATATAACTTTATAGCTTTGGTTACGTCTTTACTTCAGATAGATTTTCTTTGAAATAAAAATTTTTTTTTTTTTGTCGATAGTTAGACTCTGGTTATGCTGAAGTTTTGAAATTTCTTTGGCATGTCAGCTTGCAAAATTTTTTTTGGTTGGGGCAGGCGAACACAAAAAATTTTTTTCGGGTGAGTCAGTTGTACAGAAAAAATCAAAAGAAAACCTTTTAATTTTTTTCAAAAGGTTATTCTTTGAATATTTTTAATTTTTTTGTTATTTTAGCAGTTATGATTTTGAATATATTGAGCATGTCGGCCGTCCTATACATTTTGGAAGGTTGATTTTACGAACGTTATGCTGCAGGTTTTTGAAATCAAAAAATGGCTCAAATTTCTATTCTAAAATTTTTTTTATAGATTTTGCACAAAGTTAAGCAATTTTCATAGATTTTTTTTGACTCAACTAGTCACCTGTTTTAAAGACTCTCTTAGTTATATAACAGACTTGTGTTTAGATGTTCATGAAGCTGAACAAAATTACTTTTACTGAATTATTTGTTATCATTTAAACATAACCTCAGCAGTTTTTACATGTTTAGCTAAAAATGAAGTCCTTCAGAAATATGATTTTATTTTGTATTTTTCTTTAAATGTTTGTAAATATTTAATTTTCAATTTCAGCTATTGAATCAAGCAAAGAAAAGCAATTAGAGGAAGGAAGTAGTATTGCTCTAGAAAAGGGTAAGGAACGCTTGAGACAGTCTGATGCGCTTGAGATATGCAAATAATGCAGTCTGATATTAGTCTCAATCATTCATTCATTCATTCAACCATTTTCATTGAGAAAGTTAAATTTTCTCGAGTTTTTGTTTTAAATTGTCTATGTATGGATTTTCCTGGATTTAGAAAAAAATGTTACTGAACCAGAGTATTCCCAAGTGCATTTTAGTCCTAAAAACAACATTGTAAATTTCTAAAAATTTCCTTGTCACATTTTGAAGTTTGCATGAAGTTTGAGGACCAAAATTTACCCGTATGGCGACATGGCAAAAATTTTCTGCGAAATCTAAAGTTTTCTTCATTAAATTAATTTCCACTTATGCCAGAATTCAGATATTATTTCTGAAAATTCAGCTATTTTAAAATATTTATAACATTGATATTTATTTTATAGACCAGGCATTAAAGGTCAAATTTAGTCCAAATGTTGTATTTTATGATATTTCTCGAGAAACTATATCTCGATTGAAGCAAAATTTTATTTAAGGTTAGATATTTTTAATAATTCTATAATGCCAACCATTTTAGAAAGTTTGTTTAAGACCCTTAAAAGGTTAGGTTTTTCTCAAAATTGTATTTTCTGATTTTTTAAGAATATTTTAAGATTTTTCTTTAAATTTTCACAGTTTCGATATTTTATATTTTTTTCATGAGTTTTGTAAAAAATTTTAAAAATTTTAAATTTTTGGTCAAGCTAACTTTAAATGAACTGCGAGGTAAAAAACAAAAATTCCGCTATGTTTTTCTTAAAAATTTATATATATATACATATTATATTTATAAATATATATATATATAAATTAAAAAGATGTGCACTTTATAAATTCTTTATATGCTTTCCTGTGCTTTTTCATAATTTTCATAATTTTGCCATTTTGTTAAGTTTATGTTTAGCAGAAGATTTTAGATTAAAAGATTTAAAAATTGTGTTTCAAAATTTACATCACATGGTGATGAGAATTATAGATTGCATTTTTTTTCTGATACGCTAACCAACTTAAAAGGGGACTAGGATATCAATTTTTACGATTTTATGATTTCCTATGAAGTTTTTAATTCAAACTTTTGTTTTGTATGTTATTTAGGTTGGTTGCTTAAACTTGCTCCAACTGATCAAGGGAGAGACA
>JAUZNK010071419.1:0-14001 GCA_035046665.1 Euphysa ruthae
ATAACGTGGAAGATTCGCATGTTACACGAGTAGGAGATTTAATGATTTGTTTTAATCCGAAGGTTGATACAAATTGTATATAATTATAAATAATAAAATATATACTAGTTTTGCTCCAGTATATATTATCAAAATTAGGGGAATCATTATTCCAAAGACACCAGCGATGATGCATTTTAATAAATTAAAGAAACGCTGCAGGTGTGATAAAAAACTGGATTAAAAAATTCAAGTATTAAAATTGGAAAAATATATATTAATTAATTTTTAATATTAATTTTAATATTAATATTTACAAGATGGATATTAATTTGGAGAAAAGAAGACAATGTTTTATGCGAAAATCTGTAAAGGCCAAGAGGCTGATAAGAAATCTTGAATTATTTTTTAGATTCATATTGCCTTTAAATAAAAATATAATTTGCTGCTTCTTTGATTTCTTTTAATAAACAGCCCTTATTTTAAGGGTCAAATTAGTTAATATATTATAAATATAAATATATTATAAATATAATACCATAAATTAAATATTTGTTTCAAGATTTTGAAATCAACAAAAATCATTTCATTTGAAAAAAAAAATTATTTAGGTACTCGTATACATCCAGCAATATAATTTTTACTTTTAATATGAAGAAAATCAAAAAGAGTTTTTTTAATGAAACAATATGGACAAACATGGAAACATGGGGGATGGTTAAATAATAACAATGCATAATTTTGAAAAATTCAGATAGGAATTTAAACTATGACTTACTTTTTCTAATAGTAAAGATTTTTGCACTTTCTCTTCAATTTCATTTTGTAAAGTTTCCAGCTCTTCTTTAGCAAGCTCTTTTTCAATACTAACCTGCTCTTCCAACTTCGCTATCAAACGGTTATAATCACTCTCCTTTTTCTTGAATTCGTTTGTGTCATTCTCTATGGAAACTCTCAAATCTTTACATTTATTTCTTAAGAATTCAAGTTCTTTATCATTCTGTTGTGAAATAATCAAAAGTTTATCACGTTCTTTAGTTAAACTTTCTATATCGTCTCTATAGCTTTTCTCTTTCAAACTCCATAGTTTTTCCCTAGAAGATATTAAAGAATTAAGTTTGCTTTCAACGAGAATTGAAGAATTGTATGAAACTGAATGCTCATTTTCTTCATTAGCTTTTCTGAGTTGTTCACGTGTTTCCTCAAGAGCTACTAAGAGCTCATTTTCTTTTTGTCTCCATTTCAATTCTTCAGTCGTAACAGTTGAATCTTTGAGAATATCTTCAAACATGACCAAAGTTTGACTCTTGTTGTTTACTTCTGAAGTGCTTTCTCTTAAAGTTTTTATCGTATTGTGTAATATATCAACTTCCTTGTGTAGATTTTTATTTTTATTCTGCAATAAATCATTCTTATCATTCAGTTCTTGATTTGTGTTCTGTAATATATGATTGCCATTTTGTAGATCTTGAATATCAATCTGCAAAATATCATTCTCTTTCTGTAGATCAATATTCTTGTTATGCAATACTTTTTTTTGATTCTCAAGATTTTGATTCTTACTCTGCAATGTAACACCGTCTTTGTGTAGAACTGCATTGCTGTCTTGCGATATGTCAAGCTCTTTACGTAAATCTAGAATTATTTTGTTATTTTTCTGTTTGATTGATTTAATTTCATGCTCACTTTTCGCAAGTGAAAACTTGATTGTGCTGAGTTCAGAGCAGAGAGTTTTCATTTCTTTAGATTTTTCATCAGAGAGCTAAAAATTAAATGCCATTTTTTAATATTAAAAACTATATAGAAATATGTAGAAATTTATCCACCAAAAAGAAAGAAATGCTTATCTCAGAAAACTGAGATTTGTGTCACAAAAAATGCATGCCTTCTCAGAAAAATATAAAGATAAAATGAATATATAGATTGAAAAAAAAAACTAAATGGTAAATTGTCTATCTTGCCAAGACATTACAAGCCACTGCTTAACTGCTGAGTAAAAGAATATCTAAATGTACAATTGGTTAAACATTCTGAAGTTCTTCAAACATCTTCTAGTCAACTTCACTACAATAGACTCTTTCAATGTTGAGTGAACACATGATAAAACCTATCATAATATCCTTACTAAAATAGTAAATACAAATCACTATTTAAACTTAACCATCACCTCTTCGACTTTCTGACTCCGTGATATTTCTGACTCTGTGATATTTCATCCTTTTAAAACCACTTTAAAAATTTGGTCAAAATTTTATTAATAAATAAATATATTTGAAATTAAAATCATATACAAAAAAAATTGTGAGGCAGCAAATTTTATTTCCCTCTTTATCAAAACTTATTTAATACCAAATTTAAAATTTCTGAATAAAAATACTCACTGATAGAATGATACTGGAAACTTATTTTTCCCATATTAAAAGCATTACAGCATAATTGATCAAAATTTATTCAGAGAAATGTCGCAATGTTTTGATTATGATCAAGAATATAGAAACCGGAATAAAAAATTTTGTTAAGTGCTCACATAACCTAAACAATTTATAGGAAATTAAGGAAGAAAAACACCTTCCAGTTTCTTTGAATTTCAAAGCTAAATTTTTAAATTCCATTACATAAATGTAAATAATTTTTAGATCAGTGCCATAAAAACAACTTACATTAGCTAATGTTTCTTTTTGCTCTAATTTTAGCTTCTCTAAATCAGCATCATATCTTTCTTTAAGAATTTTCTCTGACGCTTGCATGCGTTCATCAAATAAAGCCTAAAGCATAATCATCATAAAGCATTCAAGAAGTTGTTGATTATGACACTACCAGAAAGAATTTGACAAAAAAATTTGACCTATTATGGGCCTGTGGCTGAAAAATATTTTTAAAATGAGCCAGCAAGCAAACCATAAAAAAAAATTGTTTGATGATCAAATTTATCCTCTTTCCAGTCATTTTAAAACCACAGACAAAAATTTTTTAAATAATTATTCTAACTATATTTCGAGAGACAAACTTCTCCCATCTTCATGTAAAGTAATAATAAATTCTTTAAATTTATATTGATTTTGTAGAATTTAAAATGCGGGAGAAGGGATGAGTAAAAATTAATCATGATTTTGCGGACTGTATGTAATGGACAGTAACTTACTTTTTCGAATATGGACCGTAGAGGAAGGTTGTTTTTAGGAAATGAAAGGATACCCAATTCTAGCAAAGTTGTAAGAATGATTGAGTAGATTATTTGATTTTGTGCCAATATGCAGGATACAGTGTATATTACAGGTCTGCTACCTTAGTAAAATTGATCATTTTTATATTTCGTTTTGATGGACATTTTTTACAATGCATTAATTTTCTTTGGTTTGATTAATTACACATTTAAATTCACCAATATATATATATAGCAAAGAGGTTATTTTAGTTGCTAAAGCAGTTTACACTAATATTTCCAAATCGACATTATCTACTTGAAAAAGTAAAATAAAAGGCATTTTGTTACTGACATGTTTGTCATTATTAAATAATTATCTTTCTATACTCATGTGTAACTTGTCTTCCTTAAAATTCTATTTCTATTAAAGTCTATTGTAAACAAATAAACACTGACCAGTATCAAAATTTCAATCTAAGAAATTGAAAACCTGGTAAATGAAGTATTGCCTACTCCTTATTTATGCCTAATGCATAATCTCTGATCCTAAGTACCTCAAAAACAATCAAACATCTCAAAACCATGCAGATTCTTCTACTACCCTAAAGATTTTGTGGCTTCTAAAAAAAGAGAAACTTTTTGCCACACTATTCATCAAAGATGAGAATAAGAAAAATTTAATCTACAAACCCCAACACTTAAAAACAAGGTTTCTCTACAGTCTGCATCTCAAGCAAGCAAACTGCTGTCTATTATAATCCACACAATTATAACTAATGCCTACTAAACTCTACTTACATATTTTCAAATCTATAAATTTTACTTTGCCTTAAAACAGGATAGCCAGAATAAATATAACACACGACATGAAAGCATACAACAAAAATAGCGCTTTTAATAACTTTTGTAATCATGCATAAAAGTAAAAACATAAAAGATTTTCAAGACCTAATAAATAACTTATTTTGAAAAATACGAACAAAATAAAACAGATCAGATCATTGTGAAAAGTGAACAAAAATCACTTTTTTTATAAACTGGTAAACCCTCAATTCCACTTGGAACCACCTCGCCCAAAGAAAAAGTTTATCACTTAAAAATATTTATAACTATATTTATATTTACACTGCAAATTAACCTATATTTACCTAAATTAATGGCAATAAATTTGCAGTTTTAGAAACTTTGTAAATTTCATCCCTAATTGGTTATTTATTTACTTTATTTATTTTATTTACTTAATTAAAAAAATTCTTTTAAACTAATGACAGTCTATTTTTGATGACGAAGGAATTCATTATTGGCTTAAATTTATAATCTGAATGTGCTTTATGCACTATTTATCATATTTCATAAAACTTTAACACAAAAACTGGTGCAATGTTTTATTATTCACAAAATATCTTTCCCATAATGCAATTCTTTAACTGGCTCACAAAAAAAAAAGATACATGGTTAAACTTTGACCAAACATTACAAAAAAGTGATCACTAAATTAATTCACCTGCTCTTTTCTTAGCCATTGCTGTTTTAATAGTTCGTTTTCATCAAAATTCTTCTTATCTTTGTCAAGCCACTCTGCTTTAGCAGTCAGAACAGCAATCTCTAATTCCTTTGCTTTCGTATCCTCATATTCTTTAACCCAAAGTATTTTAGCCAAAGCAATTGCATTTTGAATTTCATGTTTATTTTCAAGTTTTAATTCATCAGAAAATTTCTTTTTTAGCTTATCAATATCTTCAAGATGCTCACTTGTCAATTTATTACGCAGGTTTTCAACATTTTCCATATGCTCATTAGTTAACTGGTGTCGTAACTCATTTAAAGAAATATCATGACGATCATTAAGTTCTATACGTAAATCGCTTTCAAATGTTTTCATTTCATCACAAAGCTTGTTATACTCTTCTTGGGTAAATAACAGTTCACCTTTAACTCTTTCTATTTCAGAGTTTAACTTAATGACCTCATTGTTATGAACAGCAATCAACTCTTCACGAACCTTCTGTTTTGCATCATCTAGCAGCTATAATGTAACAAAAACAGCAATGTTTATAACTGAGATACACCAAATTTTAGATTTAAGTATTTTCAACACCATTTTTAAATTTCATCTTTAATACATTAGATATGACTTTAATACAGTAGAAATGTTTCTTTGAAGAGAAATTATCTTGTCATCTGATTACAGATTGAACTAATTTGCTCAGAGTTAACAAAAAAAAGCTTACCTGGACTGTAGCATTGCTTTGTTTGTTTAGGCAGTTTGACTTTTCTTTATCAAAATTCTTTATCATTTCTAACATATTTTTCTTCAATTCTGTTATTTCCTGCTCCATATCAACTGCATTTTTATCATATTTGCTAATCTTCTCATTATACTCTTTTTCTTGACTAACAAGTTGATCTTGGTGCTCTTTGCATTTATTGCATTCCTGATTTTCTTCCAACATTTCTAAAGATTGATTAATTGATTTGCTTGCAGATTCTGGCTCATTAGAATTATAGTTTTTTATCCGAAGCTGGTGCTTGTAACTGGCTATTTCATCATAAAGTAACTTTATTTCATTCCGTTTTTCTCTGTTTGAACTTAGCGATTTTATAAGTTCACTACGAATTGAATTTTCGGAATTGTTCGGTGGTGTAGAATTAGATGAAGATTCGGGTTTACTAAAACAAATGTCTTGAACAGTATTGAATAAAATATATGTACTTGGTACCAGATTTATTTCAGCAGGTCCCAAAAAATTTCTGAACAATTCAGTTCACAAAACATTGCGCGTAATGTCCTTAAATGTTATGCTTAAGACTAAAGAAATCATTATAACAATACGCCTCTCGTCAGCTTTCAGATAAAAAAATTCATGCGATTAAAAAAAATTCAGTGATTAAAAAAATTTTTCATACAGAAAATACCGCATAAAAGAAAACAGAACCATTTGAACACAAAATAAGGATTTTACAAGGCTGCTAGTTACTTTGATATAATCATAGCTGTGTTTCTAATACTGCAGAATTTTAAGAAAATAACTCATAAATTGTTTTTAGGCCTCATTTATCCCTGTAATAATCGGTATTTTAAATTGAGTAAAATATTCATCATATGTAAGAGAAAAATTTTTGCAGTCTTTCAGAAGTCATAAAAATGATTAAAAAAAAGTATCAGAGAAAAATGGCTACAAAAGATGATCAAAAATTTCATTATCCAAAAAATTTTTTTATGTTACATAGCATATTTTATTCAAGATTAGTTTAAAATTACCTCGATATAGGTGTTTTGAAATCCAGTTTTCCTCTCCCCATAAAAGCCATAGCAGCATTTATAGGGGTGGAAGATACATGTGGATCAGCCTGCATGGCTATCTGACACATACGAAGTTGATCCTCAAGCTCGAAATTGTTCTTTTTCAATTTTTCAACATCACTTTGTATTTCTTTTATGACATTTTCTTTTTCAGATAACTGGTAACGCAGCATTCCGATTTCACTACTCTGCAAACGTAATGTAAAACTTAATGTCCAAGAAGTATTACCAACTTCACATCCAATTTATTTTAGCTTATAAAAAAACTTAAAAGTTCTTAATTTTACCTTCCATTTGTTTGACCTTTTAATCGTTTTATTTTCTGACTGATCTTATTAAGTCAAATTCATATACATAACTAGCGCCCTGGAGTTTGCTGAAATAAGCACTTAACCTTTTGAGTACGTATGTAATGAAATATTCAATGGGCTGTACGTAATCCTAATTTAAAATGGAGAACTTGGAACATTTTATCATCCTAAATAGAACGACTTTAAATAAATTAGATTTTATGATTTATAAATCTGATTAAAAATCTGACCGATGTGTTTCTGGATTTCCAAAGAACGTGATTACCATTAACATTAAAACTGGGTTATTTATAATTTAGCAAGCTGGCACCGAAAAGACACCTATTCCGAATAGTTATTCCAACCGATAAAATATTTTGTTGATAAGAATCGCTGTACATGAGGTTTGTTTTTAATAAATTTATTATTAAGGAATAGCATTTAATATACATGTGACACCAATTTTTTGAAAAAGCAACCCAATATGTTTTAGATAATTAAAAAATATTTGAGTGCAGGCCTTTCCACAAATAAACTACCAGGTGGGCTGCTAATAGTGCACCTAAAACAATCTAGGTGGACAATAAAACTAAATATCATGAAAAATAGAATGATTTTGCCAAGTTTAGGAGGTCTAAAGATGTTTTAGGAAGGTGATGAAAAGCCCTTGTAGATTGGTTTAGGAGAGTGTGGGCGTGGGCGGGGGCTATAGCTTTCGTCACCTGGAAATGCCTGTGTTGGTAACAACCATATTTTATAGATACTTGCAAAAAAAAATCGCAAAACAAAAAGTCAGAAGACAAACTGTCAGAAAACAATTTGATTAGAAAACAAGTGTCATAAGACAAACAGTCGGAAGTCAAAGTGATTAGGTAAATGGAAGACAAAATGTCAGAAGACAATATGATCAGAAGACAAAATGATAAGAAGACAAATAGCCATAAGACATAATGTCGGAAGACAAAACGTCAGAAGACAATCTGATAGACATCCAAGAAATGCATTCTTATCAAAAGTATTAGTAAAGTATTTTCTCATGCTTCAGAAAATTAACTAGCCTATCTGGTATACATAATTTTCTCCAAAACTTTGCTTATCAAAGGCACTAGAGAAATTGGTCCGTAGTTACTCACCTTAAATCTAGAGTTTGATTTATGTAGTGGGATTACACTGGTGATCTTAAGGATATCAAGAAACCTCATAAGTTCAAATGATTTATTCAAAACCTGTGATAGTTGATATCATAGCAATAGAGATCCTAATTTTAAAAACTTAAGGGGTTTTGTCCTAAATATCAGCTGTTTTGGAGGTGTCCAAAGTTGACAGATATCTCGTCACTTCTCCTGAATCTGTTTTACTTAGATATATCGTCTGTTCATTTGGATTTTTAGGTAATCTTGAAATTACATATTTGGTTTCGGCAATTTATCAACCATTTGATTTGCAATATTACCAAAGAACAGATTAAAATTGTTTAAAACTTTCCTTTAATCAGTAATAGCATTGTCACTCTCATTGAGAAATTTTTTTTTCAATTAATTCAACAATCATATTTTCTTAAAACATAGTTTCATTTGCCATTTTATTAGGTAGATTACCTGAAAACAAGATTAAGGTTGTCTCCCAAATGTAGCCAGAATATGTTTTTAAATTGTATTTTGTTTTCATCAGATTCTCACTGAATCATAATAAAATGTATACTTTGTATACCAAAATATTTTTCTGCTGCGCACTTTTTAGAAAAACTATGCTTTCTCAAAATGAATTTTTGAATGCCTTTTGAAACTTTGATTTTGTAGCCATTTACTTTTTTTGTTAGAATATTTATATATTTCCATAAACTGATTGTGAAATATTCAGTAAAATAAATTTTGATGTAATTTGTTTATATAAGATTTTCTACTGATAATTTTAATAGTTCCTTTTAGTTTTTGCTTTCTTGACCGAATTTCTGTATTATAAGTTATGCTACTATTTAGTTTGTCTTTAACTATGATATTAAAAGTATTATCAGCTACACTTGGTTTTTGATACAATCCTTGATGACTCTTATATACAATGAGAATCTCCCACTCTTAGGCTATTTTCTCATACGTCATATGTTTACTGCTGGTTTTTAATAAAGAAATTTAACACATAAGATTCCTTCACACTCATTTTTTTTGTCTTTTTTTCCCAGAATTTTGTATATATTTATTACAAGTTTTGATGTATTATCTGTCTGAAAAAATTTAGTAGAAATATTGAGTGCTTCCTGGTGTTAATTTCCTCAAAGAAAAAAGAAAAGAAAGCTAGAACTGGAAGTGAAAAGAAGGAAACTCCTTCTCCCATAAGAAAAGACTATCATTCACCAAAACTCCTTGTTTTCAATTTTCTTTTTTTTAAATATCTGCTTCCAAGAAAAATTCTCTCCATGAAGAGTTGTAGATGTATATATGGTAACATTATTGATACAAAGTCTGGTATATTTCTAGCGTGGATTTTTTGCAATGTAATTCTTTTGAGAATTTAAAACCCGTATGATTTCGATTTTTCTTTGCTTCTTGTCAACTTATTTTTTTAAATAAGAGTTTCATGAACATTTATATTTACTGAGATATAGCCATAGATATAAAAGTAACCAAAAAATAATCTTTTCTTAATCATCGCTAACACAGGATAATAACATTGAAAAAAATATGCTTTGCATAACGGTTAATGATTATTAATGATTAGTCGTTTAAATGCCTCTTTAGAAAAAATTTTCCAAAAAACATGGCAGATACCAATGATAATGTCTGACACACCAGCTCACTCAATTAGGGATGGTCGCTAGCCTGGAACCGCAGATTATGATATTGATGACGATGACGAAGATGATGAAGTTGATGATGATGATGATGATGATGATGACGAAGGTGATGAAGTTGATGATGCTGATGATAACGAAGATGATAATAATGATGATGATGATGATGATGATGACGACGACGATGATGACGATGATGATGATACGATGATGACGATGATGATGATGATGATGATGACGACGACGATGATGACGACGATGATGATGATGATGATGATGATGATGATGATGATGATGATGATGATGATGATGATGATGATGATGATGATGATGATTATACTTATCTAAATCGAATTAAAGTTATTAAAGCGTTTTCTATTTGATAACTTTATGATTTTATAATTTTACTAATAGTTTTAGATTTTCAGTGAAATCAGAAATCAGAAATAAAATTAAGTCAGGTATCTTAAAAATAGAAAGAGATAAGACATACAGAAGAGTTTGAGTCCACCATTTCTTTGTATCGATTGAGGTCTTCAGTCTAAAATAAAATATTTTAACATTATCTTAATGTAGATTATAGATAAAATACATTGCAGGCTTGATGATGAGTATTTAGGCAGGAGTGTGGTGGTAATTTTCTGTAATAAATCGCACACCAAGCTAATTTGAGGCGTGGGCTCATTTCAAATTTGTAAAAAACTGTTTAGCAAACGGTTCAGTTCATGAACTACCAGTCCTGTTAAAACCACAAAAACTTCATTAGTTTAACTTTGTTATTTTTATCAAATAAACAACCATTCTCTCTACTCGACAATATAAAACTTGAAAAAAAAATCTTGAAAATATCAGGAAAAATCTAACTCTATAGTGTTTTTTAAACATTTGATTTTCAGAAAACATACGGCTTAAAACGTGTGCTAAGTGGGATGAATTTTAAATAGCAATTTACAATATATTATTTTATGATAGCAAATGTGAGATCTAAAAGATCTAAAAGCAGAAGAATATCTATTATAAGTATGCGGTTAATTTTACAGACAATGCTTTGATTATCTGAAAAAAAAAGTACAAATCTTTCTACTTTTAATTTATTTTATTACTCCTGGTTTTATAAAATTTTCTCAATTTAGAACTAGGTAATTAGCAACCAGGCTGTTTGTTTGGGAGAATAAGTAATGGATATTTTAATTTTCTTAAATTTATTCATTCATAATACAACTTAAAATATAAACATTTAAGAATTAACAGAAAAAACTGTTTTATGCTAGAAAACTAGTATATGGAAAGAAAAAAATAAGATTTTCGTCACATGTGAACCATGCTTAAAATGAGAGATTTGGACATGTTATTTTCTGCAAAAAAAATGACCAAAAATAAATATTTTACGACTCAAAAGTATTTCTAAGGACGGCCCTAGGTTTAATTTTTAAGAGAACTTACGAGAAATTTTTTTATTTTTAACTGCTACAAACAAATATCAGTTACTTTGAATAGCGCTGTTAATCTGCGGGTTATTTATATTCGTGGTTTAACCTTTTGTCCTAACCTTGGATACAAACGCACTAAATAAACGTAACAATTATTTAATAGGCATAAATTTGATTATTGTTTAATAAAATAACTTTAACATATTTCAACAACAAATGAACCAGGAACTAGCCAAGAATAAAATTTACTGCATTTAACATGACAGTTTGTATATACGTATATTAATTTTTTTATCTTAACCTAATAAGATATTATTATTAAACAATCTGTTGTATTTTTTTATAAATAAAATAAATAAAAAAAGTGATTTTTTTTTCTATATTTAAAAGTTTTTTTCTTATTCCCCATAGCAACAGTAAAATAATAATTAATAAATAATCAAAATAAATAAATTATAATTATGTTATAAAATTAGGCTTCTTTTCGTGTGGAAATAAATATATATAATTGATGAAAAAATAAATTTTCCTAACTCGCCGTTTCAAAGAAGTCATCATATTTACAAAAAATATATCAATAAAAAGAATATCGAAGTGTTTAATACATTTCAAATAGTTTACCGTGACGTGACTTGATTTATTTAAAAGAATACGTTTCGAATATCTTACTGTGACGTGACTTGGTTTATATCATTTCATTTCACATCAAGATATAACAATAAGACTTGATATTATGATAAAAAAAATATATGAGGAATGCTTAGAACCTATATGAACTGCATGAATATATAAAGTTAGGCAATCCTAGAAAAAACCTTAAACCTATTTGGCAGTAAGGGAGTTTAAAATTTTTACTTTAGGAAATATGCATCACCTGTTCAGTTTGGATAAGAAGCTCTTACAAGGGAATAGCACCAAGCCATTTTTTCTAACCAAAGTAACATTTCAGAAACTATTGTCTATTGCTTTTATTATAAAAACATGAAAAACACAAAAAATAATTTTATTTATATAAAACTTTTCCTTTCATGCCTTAATATTTTTTTGAGTGTCAGATATCCTTTAGCAAGCATGCTCACATTCAGTACTTGGTATTTTATTTATATTGAGGAAATTATCCCAAATTAAACAAACGTGTCTGGGAATAAGAAAGTGACTTTTGTAACATATTTAGGTAACAAAATTGTAAACTGGTGTTCATGAAAAATTTGGTAGTCGAACACAATTGATTGCGTTACCACTCGTTCAAAACTCTAATTTTTTAACGTTTATCATACTTTGTATTTTTTTTACAAAATATGCACTATTTATCATCATATTATCAATAAAAAAAATACAATAATTAAATAATTTAAATTTTTATCACAAGCGTTTTGAAGTTAAATACCAGTTAGCTAAAACATACTCCTCCTAGTAGCTCTACCGATGACAAAATGAATCAAAATATCTCTAAGAAAATTCTAAAAACGCTTCAGGCCTCAAACATTAAAAATAAAATAAATATGCCCTATTTGGTCATACTCGAGTCCAGTACTAAATATAAAGAAGCTTTCAAAAGTCTAAAATTTTCGCTTTTCTTTTAATGCCATAAGATCACACAAAATTTTTCAAATAATTAATGAATGGTTGCTGACAATTCCTTTAACTTGGTCAGTATTGCCGTTTAAAATTGATATTATCTACCATTTACCTTCCATGCTAATCTTTGTTGAACATCATCTAACTTTTCTTTCAAAAACAATATCTCCTCTTCGTGCTTCTGTCTCACGGTAGCCAGCATACTCTCATGATGTGCACGTGTCCTTGACAGTGACTCTGCTTGATTTAACTCTTTGATCTGCTGTTGCAGTGCATCAACAGTGGAATCAGAAATGAACAATTTGTCATTAGCTTCATTTAATTGATTTGTCAACAGTCGATTTTGTTCTTGTTCATTTTCTATCTGTTTTTGAAGTGATTCGTTTTCTTGCCCATGATTTAGAAGTAGGGAATTAAGTTGTTCATTGCTAACACGCAGGCCTTCTAGCTCACCTAAATAAAATAAGACATTCGAAACAAAAAGTACAATATTGGTTGGCATAATTTACAAACCTCTAGCTATCATAATTTTATATTAAATCTAAAAGTATCAACATATAAATTCTTATGCCTGTGACTGTAGCTATTTCGCTAGAAAGCTAGTTTTTAAACCAGAGGTTAAGGGGTCGACTTCCCCATGAAAAAATTTAATTGATTTGTATTTATTTATTTGATGATTCATTTAGCGAGAGATAAGATCATTGTACAAAGAATTAATATTTATTAAGACAAAAGTCTTTCTTATTTATAAATTTTTATTAAACTTTAAAATATTATTTTTAATTTATAAATCTAAAACTCGATCACTAGCTGTCACAAGATGATTCTCAAATTTTTAAAAGTTCCATAACTTTGCCATATATTTGGTAATTCCTTTGACACTTGCAACACAATTTCGACATTAAAATAGTAACAAAAATCTTATCAACATCAGCTTTTGCAACAAGCACTTCAATAAAAATCAGTGTTTACAGTAAGACTTAAAGAGTTTAGGAAAACGATGTAGGAAAAGGTGCTTAATCGTTTAATGATGCTTTACAGCTTTTACAGCTTTATGCTCTTCCTAGTTTCAACCTACCTACAGTAATATAGGAACTGGGTCCATTCATTGTAAGGCCACTAACAAGGAGACTTGGCACCCAAGGTTAAGGACCATCTAATAGCCAAGTGAATGGCTAATAAGCTTTTATATACCTTGTTTTGCCGTAGAAGCAAAAAAACAATAACAGTGTAATTAATTATAATTTTCTACTAAAAAATATCAAAAACTTTAACCCATATGACAAGGAAGCATACAACATCTATAGCTCAATACCTATCTGCAGCTTCAGTTATAGCATGTAAATCATGTCATTCTTTCTCAAAAAGAGCTTTTCTCTCGGCATACAGAGTGGATCAAATAAAAAAAAAAATTCTAGTTCACCTTTAACAGGTCTTTTGTAAATCAACAAAATAACATAGAAAATAACATTACCTTATAATTTTAC
>JAUZNK010071441.1:0-14001 GCA_035046665.1 Euphysa ruthae
TCCTTGACTTCAATGATCCATCACTTTTTCTTTATTATGCGTTATAAGTTCAAAAAGATCTACGAACAATAACATTTAACTGGAGTAACATATGTGAACCCACCCTGTATCTATCAAGCAAGTAATACAGTCTCAAAAATATTTTAATCGAGCTACCATCCAGGGTGTTCCACATACATACGGATATTCAGGATTTGACTTACCTTGTAAGATTGATTTTCCTTTGTTTTATCGACTGGATTTACCACAGCCATGCCATCAATTATTATAACATGTTCCTCACCAGGAGCCAAGTTTACATATTCATTTATCACTTTACTTCTGTTTGCGATTGCAAGACCTTAAAGGACAGATGATTTATCAGTGCATCTCAAAGATTGGCCGTCAGAGGAAAACGAAGATTTTGGAACAACTGTTATTTCAAAATTTCCATAACATTCTTCCAAATTCAAGGGTTAAAATCAAAATAGTAAAGATAAGAAATTAAATGCTTGTTTTGAATTACATAACTGAAAAAACTTTAAAAATTTATTTTCCTGTTCCATCGCATTATCTGAACCCATCGTAGTGAATGGAATGTCCAATTTGGCAATTACAAAGTTTTGGTCTAAGTAGTTCCAGGTGTCTGGTTGTGATTGTTTGAACTCACACATAGTAGTATGATATACAGGTGTAAGACGGGCTTAATTTATCTGGTCGTGTGCAAAGAAGTACTTGACCATGTTGTTGGGATATGCCAGTTGAAGTTTTCAATGCCCTTGTCTTGAAGCACGAGTGAAGAGAAGGAGAACTTCTAACATCTTCATATAATTGCTTAGGTACTGACTTTGGTTATTTAAAAAATAATTGAATAATAAAAGTGCAACAGAATATTTTGATAAACAATTGCTTATGTTGTCATGATAAAGTTAGAGATTTTCTTGCGTGTTGTTATTATTAAATAAACTAATCTCAGATGTAATTGCAGAGATTGGCAACAGTCCCTGTTGTTTTTGTTGAAAACCTTTTATGTATATGGAATGAAGAGCTAGATACTCAATCATGTGAAATTTCATGGCCCTCTTCATGTCTTTTCCATTAAGGATCTGAGCTAAGCTACATATTCCAGCTTCCAAGAATAACCAATCTAAACCACTGTCTTCGACACGATTCCCCAAACACTTCAACATCGCACCGACAATATGGAGCTCACCGAGTGGAAAAATTCTGTTTTTAAATCATTTTTGCCTAAGTTCGGTCCATACTTGTGTACAGCTGCAATTGATCACATGAAATGATACCATTAAATGATGGAAATGATTCATCTGGAGTAGAAGACTTGCTGCATGAAAGTTTTTTGGAAAATGGATCACTTTGGTATTTTATGGAGTTGGTTGGTTTTACTCTATGTCTCCTTGTGAATATGTAAACCAAGCTCAACAGAAAAAGGCGTTTTCGTATGCAGTCGAGATTTGAAAATCGATTTCGCTGGATCGACAGATTTGTAGCCAACTTGCCGATATGTTTTGGTTGATTTTATCGGTTGGTTGTTATGTTAACTATTAGATTATCTTTAACTTTAACATCAATACCATTGAGCTTACAATATTTCGGGTGTGCTCCACCAACATAATGATTTTGGAATTTCAAAGCCATCAAAAGTTCCAGTAAATTCCCAATTTTTGGCCTTGAGTATTTGTCTCAGCCACTAAAAAACTGATCAAAAATTCCAATTTTAATAAATCTTTTACCTCCTGATTTTAAGAAAACTGAAATGCCCCTTCACCTCAACGGTTGAGTTTTAAGATATGAGTTAAAATATATCAGCTTTTAATGTTCTATCGATTGATACCATTGGTTTTCAAAAATTCCAAAAAATTGTTTTACTTGTATTCAGCACTTGATGACGTATTTTTCCCATGATTTATTGCCTGATTTTTAGGCGTGGTTTTGCCTGCTGTGTCAGGCGTATATGTATGGAAAATATTTATTATCATTAAAGTTTTAAGTTGGAAATTTTGATAGTACATTGAATTACGAATACCATTGTCTTTGAATTGATTGGAGCTTTAATATTGAGGTTGTCAACAAATTTCTAGAATGACTAGAATGAAATTTCAGATTTTAACCAGAATTTTTTATTAACCTTTTTAATTTTGTATTTTTTTGCAATGTGTATTCACAACTATATTTTTACTTTTTGACAATGGCCTCGGTCAGGAATATTTTCTGGGTGAGAGCCTCTTTTCTGATAGTTTTAAAAATTCAATTTTTAAATGTAAATTACTATTTTTTGACCTGTTTTATCGACTTGGGTTATCCCTCATTGCTTCATTCACTTAAAATTTTTAACAAATGCACTCTGTCTGAAGCTTACAATCATTCTCCTTGCAGTCGCTGTCCGTAGAAATGTTCTGAATAGTTTAATGGTTGTAAAAAGCACACATTTGATATTTCACCCGAATTCTGTTAGAAATGCAGAATATCCCTTTCTTTCATACATAAATTTATGAAAATATTTGCCAAATAAAAAATTTTAAGCTCCAACAAAAGTTCTAGGCTGAAAAAAATTTTGAAAATCAAAATACCACACTTCAGCTATATTAACATGCAGGCGTTATATATTTTATTTAAGTAAATCATGTAAAAAAATTTTATTGTTACAAAATAAACAATATGAGAATTATCAATTTTTAATTGATTGTTAAGAGAGATATTTTAAGGTAATAATTGTAATAACAAATAATCTTTTTCCTATAAGAGAATGAAAGTTAAACAAATTAAGAAATGTGTAACTTAATTCTTTCATGAATATATTTTAATTTCATTTCGTTCTATTTTAGTCATCAAAAATCAAGAAAGGTTCCAAAGGGGATATAACAGTGGTCAAGCCTACTCTTATGATATCGGTACCGGTAAGTATTACTTCAAGAAGGCTTGAATATGACCACGTTTAGTTACTTTAAAGCGTTTTTTTCATCTGCTTTTCTGCCATTCATCAGTCAGAAAAATATAAAAAAAATTGAAAGAGTGAAAATTATCATAGAAATTTTCTAGAATGTACAGAATCTACAGAATGCACAGTATCTCTATTTATTATTATCATACCTAGAAGTAGAAGTAGAAAAAAAGATCATCAAAAATTTATTTTATTGCAATTTTCTTCACAAGAATAAAGGTTAAATAAATTTGTAATAATATATTAATATTATTATTTTTATATTTTCGAGTTAAGGCAACGTCATTCTTATAAAAGATATAGCCTGGGTCTTTACAGTTTTGGGAGAGGTGATATATTATTTACAGTGACTATCATCTTTTTTTTCTTTTTTTTTTCTTTTTTGTTAGATGATATTAGATCGAATTAGAAAGGCAGTAATGGACAAAATAAACAATGGCCCACGAAGAACTCGTCTTCTATTCAACTTTGCATACGAATACAAAAAACAGCAGTTGCGCAAAGGTTATGATACACCAATTTTAAATAGGTATTTAAAATATATGTAATTCAAATATTCCTCTGTAAAGTTAGGTGTTATAAGTAAGTGTGGTGCCACGTTTTAACAAGGTCTGGTGCAAACAAAAAAGATCGACTTATTCATGTCTGTTACTGACCTCAGAACTTCCCAAATACTTTAAGATATAGATTTTCTACTTTTAAATCAACGTAATAGTAAATTCAAGATTTTAGACCTAAAGGTGGTTCGAACTAGCTGTTGTTTTTAGTTACTTAAATTAGGGGACATTATAGTTTTGTTGTCATTTTATACTTTCCAACAAACGAATATTTAGGAAACTATCAAACTTCAAAATCAATCTTGAGCAATAACAGTCATTAAATGACCTGTTGTGAGTTCTTTATTTTTCTCTTGTCTTTGGATAAATTTTAATATTTATATTTAAAAGTGTATTAGTAATTAGTAACTAAATGGAATTAACTAGTGTCAATTTTTTTATTGCATTGTTAGGCTTATCCTGTCTGAGTTTGGTTAGCCTTACTCTCACTTTAAGGTTAGTTACAAGATTAGAGAAGGAAGCTGCAATGCATTATCCTGTCTGAGTTCGCAATGCATTATCTAAAAAATTTATTTTTAATAACTTTTAAAGTTTTACAAACATGGCGGCAATTTGATTAAGAGCAGCTTCGTCAGCATTACAAAATTTATCTCCATGGATATGTTTTTATTTGATTTACTTTTTTTCATTTAAAGGTTAGTTTTCCAGAATGTTCGTCAGTTGTTTGGGGGTCAGCTAAGGTACATGCTGTGCGGGGGTGCTCCATTATCCCCCGATACAGAAGAGTTCTTAAACATTTGCTTCTGCTGCCCAGTTGGTCAAGGTTATGGCTTGACCGAAACATGTGCTGGTGGAACTCTGAAAGCTGGTATTTCCTCCTTTTAATTTGTATATGTTTCACTGTTGTATTAGATGCCTCTCTATTTTGCAAAAGTTTTTCTCTAATTTTTTGTGATACTTATGTAAAGCTATTTCCATGAATCATTATTTTTTTTTTTGATATGTACTTTAATATGTAAAGTCATTTAAAATTTGGGCTAAAATCCTTATTTAAGCATGGCCTCATAAAGTGTCATAACATTTATTAATCAAGCTTGCCAATGCTTTTTCGATCAGCATTCCTGCGATAATTTTTCTAGCGCATTTATTTCTAATGATCAAATTTTTTGATTATTGCTAGTAAGGTTATATTTGCTGTTATCCTTTTTAGCTTGGGATCAATCAAGAGGTCGCGTGGGTCGTCCAATTCAAAGCAACGAGATCAAGTTAGTAGACTGGGAAGAAGGTAAACTTGTTTACTTTCATTTATTTGTTTACTTTCATATATAACACATAAAATTATCATATATACATTTTAGACATGAATGGAAACCAAAAGAACTTGTGTCGGTTAGGTTCAGTACTCTTGAAAACATTGGGAAAATTTTTCGCAATCTTTCTGCTCATCGATTTTTTCTTTCTTTGGAATCATTTAGTATTTTTGGAAGTTTTTTAATCATTTTAAATTAGAATAGGAATCAATGTTTAATGTGTTTTATGATAAATGCATTGCTTAGAAATGTTTGTTTAATTACGACTTTTATTTCCAAGTTGTTTATAAATAATTTGTTTTATTGAAATCTAGTTAAATGTTGTAATGACATATGATAACATGTTTTGTATTTAAGTTATGCAGCATGTGAGCAGTAATCTCCTATGTTCTTATGTGTTAAGCTGTAAGCTTTTATACTTTAAAATTTGCCATTCATCAAATAGAAAGTGGTTCTACGGTATTGAGAAACTGCATTACAAACTTGCACTAAAGATGCAATAACAGAAAAATTGGTGCCACAAAATTTTTTGGGTTGATTGTAAAAAAACTAAAAGTAGTTTGTACTATTTTGTTTCAATTTAATTTAGCATCATTTTGTGAATTAACAGACCAGATTATTTGATTCGGAGCTATCTTTTCAAGAGAAATCTTGGGTTCCTTTTAAATCTAATTTTAAATAATTTAGGTTTTATTATTGAATTTCCGATCAAATTTCATTTTTAGGTGGTTATTTGTCCAGTGATAAGCCAAATCCACGTGGAGAGATATGTATTTCTGGTAATAATGTTGCTATTGGTTATTTGAAAAAACCTGAAGTAACTGCCGAAGTTTTTCGAATGGAGGATGGACGTCGATGGTTCTACACTGGAGATATTGGAGAAATACATTCAGATGGGGGCATCAAAATTATTGGTATGTTTTTGAATGGTTTTTGGCGGGGGAGAATTTTGGGAGAAATAGGCAGAATTTCATTTGGACAGTGATAGAAGGGGATTTTATAACAGTATGGATATGAATTTGCAGTGTGTCAATTTTATAAAGAGCAGCAGGGTTGTGATAATATCTGATTTATGTTAAGAATTTCATTGACCTTGAGACAAAAAAACTGAATTTACCAGATAATAGATTTAAATATTTAAAGCTCGATCAACTTATCAAATTATGATTGGTCGTTTGATTTGGTTTGATTGGTGATTTACTGATCTCATCAACAGTCAGAAAGCAATACTTGAATTTTCCTAACAAAGTTTTACCGCCATACAGAGAAAATTTTTTGATTCTTGATAAATATGACAACGGAATCGATGGTTTTTATAGCAAATATCTATAATCTGAAGGTTTCAAAGAGCTGTGATATGTTTTCGTCTTAAGATTTCGCTTATCTCATGGTCAGTCATCTTGTAAAAATTATGGAAAGTTGAAGAGCTTTTTAAACAAAAAAAAGAAAGGTAGAGAAATTTTCGCAACTACTCATAAATTTAGTTATAATTTTGCTTTGATCTGTTTAGCAAGTTTATATTTTAGTGTATTGAGTTTGTCGTGAAAAATCAGTTTTCTAAAATCCGTTTATTTTTTTTATTTTTTTTTTCTTTATTTTGGCTTTCATTCAAAAATACTCTTTTAGATAACTATTAAGTTATGTAAAGCATAAATTAGAAATTTTGAGATTCAAAGTTTTTTATTTCATGAATAGAATGTTTGAAAATTTAAAAATTTGGGTTTTTTTGTTTCTTTGATGAATAAGGAGAAATATGTTTTTCTAATATTTATAGTTTGGTTTTGTAATTTATATTTTATGGTACAAGGTGAATTGCCCCCGGAAGATTATCCCCCATCAAATTGCCTCCCGGAAAATTGCCCGCTGCAAGATTGCCACCATGAAAATTGCTCCCCCGAGAATTGCCCCCCACCAGATTTTTCCCTAAAGGATTTCCTTGGAGATTCTATAATCAATGACAAAATTTTTTGCGAATTGATGGCCCAAAAGGAGGACTTAATTATTTTAAAGTGACTTTTTAAGTCTTAGGCTTTGGGATCGAAAAAGATCGGTGATCTTGTCTAGCAGCCTAGTTTCCAGGGTAGCTGAAGCCATTTAACTATTAACCAATTTCTCCGTGAAAATGTTATTGATTGTTAGTCAAACACCGTTTTATCTTTTCTTGTTTAAAGTCAAAATAATGGGATGTTAAACAGAGTTTCTTAATAAGATTTGTGAAAATTTGATACAGGGAATTCCAGCGTTATTCCTTCTCAACGAAGGATTATTAGTTGATTGGACAGGTATTTTTAAAAAGAAAGTTGAAAAATCATTGTGCGCCTTGCGCAACCGTGTGTCTTACGTTCCTTCGCTGCTACGTGCCTTTACCCCTATGCTCCTTGAAATATTTTTCAGACCAGAAATAAGCAAACGCTTTTGACCACACGCCTAACTGATAATGTGAGCATGTAGAGGCTTCACATAATAATTATTGGCACATTGTATCAATGCATTATTAGAAAATTTTTGCACATGCTCACATTTGATTTTGGATAATTTAAAGCTTCAAATTTTGATGCCAAAATGCGAAAACGTATTTCAATTTTGAATGACAAAGAGAAACTTCCCAAGCCTTAATTACAGGTTAAACTGTAAGGTTACAGTGGGTATGGAAGTTGACTGACAAGATCATTATTTGCATAACTGTGATTTGATATGTTCGAGAAATTAAAAACGAATATAATTTTTATCATCCACAACCTTGACCCGGTTAGATTGGCCGATCCAAAGTAAAAGTTTCTCCATATAACTATTTTCGCGAGTTATCCTTATAGTGTAGCCACAACCTGCTTCACCTTAACTCTCTTTGCCCTTGCGCATTACAATAAATCTCGATTAACAACAAAGAACTAGCAACAAATTAAGTTCCATCTACAGGGTAGGCTAGCATTATCACGATCAAGCTAATTTCACATCGTCAAATGTGATCACAGTGTAATCCTATTATCTGGCGATATCTGCCTATATAATAGGTATCCTCAAAGTATTCTAAATAATCATCCGAATCTCCATTAAAATTATTTCGTATTTCTTGGCATAATGTTACGAAACTGTTAATTATATTGTTTGATGGAACAAAGGCTAATACAGAAACCATCCTTAGATGTAGCGCAAAATCAGGATCGGTATTATACTGAGCTTGTAAACCTAAGTCTTGAATGTGTTTCCACAAGTTGGAACATAAATGGTAGAAGCAGCCTTTGGTTTCAATTTGAGGTCTAGTATTAAAAACAGTGTTAATTGCAGCTTTTTCAAAATCAATTAAAATATCATCCGGATTATTTCTATTTACGATATTAAATATTTTATTGAAAAATTGTGTGTACGTAGCTTCTGTCTTGTTTAGCAGAAGTGCAAATACACATGAGAGTATACGGCCATTTTGTTCCGTATGTACATTGTAAATCTGAAAGAAAATTTCAAGGCATACCTTAAAAGTTCCATCCGCAAACCAATGGTTCGAGTTTGAAAGGAACTGAATTGCCTCTTGCGAAGAAAATATTATTACACTTTGATGATTGCCAACTCCACTTTCATGGATCAAGATTTGTGTTCCATTTTCAGTGAGCTGGTAAACAGCAGCTAAAGCCGAAATTGCAGCAAGATTTATGGGCTTGGTGTTAAGTTTCTTTCTTGCAGAGCAGCACGTATATTTCTTCGAATTGTTTCCATTGAGGGCAAATTTACAGCAGCACTTACCGTTATGCCCCCAAGTTCTGCTGCCAAAATTTGCCGGCCCGGATCGTTTGATGTTTGGGCTCATCGTTTAATTCCAGTTTTCACTTTTGCCACTTCACAATTATCTTGCGATGGAGCATGGGTATGTTTATCAATTTGTTCAACAATTACATCTAACACCGTCAGTTTCACTTTGGCTTTGCATTGACCCTTTCTACGATTTATACACTCCCATGTCAAATCATATTCCAGGCTTTTTTGAAAAATATAAATGTACCCATCTTTCAACAGTTTTCGTGCCCCTTTTTCTGTTGTTGTGAATTCCATCACTTCTTAATCTTAACTGACAAAAAATTCCGGTTTGTTACAAAAGACCTTTCTATTAAAAAAAATTATAATTAAAATTAATAAGTCATAATTCATACGAATAGCACTTTCCAGACGTCTCATTTGTTGTGCATAGTTTTCAAGCAGTTTTGCAAGTACGCAGAACATTCATTCGAAGATGCATTTGTTCCATTATGGTCTGTACTTTTGCCCTCCATTTCATGGTATGCTAATAACGTCTCTATGTAACGGGACATGAATAGACTGAAATAAAATTTACAAGGGTTCGCTGGCAGAGACAAAAGATTAAAGCATTTTGAAGTATCAAAATCTCTCTTTTTCAAGTTTTCTTTTTAAATTACCTTATTTGTTGAAATTTTCCCGCATAAAAATGATCACAAATTTTATTGATAATATAGTGATTTTATATATTTAATTATGCATTTTTCTGATATTTAAATTGCCTTCTACACTTGTTTTAGCAGGCGGGTTTGAAATCTGTCGAATAGTGAAAAATAACCCAACTCTGTAGGCATTAGGACCAAAAAATAACCCAGCGCTTAAAAACCCGGGGTTAAAAAGTGAATATTATTAGTAAATGAATTTATAAATTAATAAAATTTAAAACTTCCGGTTATGTTTTGTATATGTCAGAATTTTTTTTTTTTTTTTTTTTATTTTGAAATCTTTTAGTTGAATTGGAAGTTGAAAGCTATTTTTTTGAAAATATAAAATAAAACTCTAAACCTAAGATTACAGCACTATTTCATTTTAAAAGCTTTATAAGTTTATGAAGATGGAGTATTTTAATTTGGATTCATGCTGGAGTTAAATTCCTGTTGTGGTTATAAAAATACATTTTATATCATTTTTAAAAAAATAGGTTAAAAACGTTCTTTTTATTTATCCCTTTCGCCCAATAGTTTTAGAATAAGTTTTATGTGAATTTATTAAAAAATGATATCCAAGTGTTTGTTTCTATTGCGAAGCAGTAGCTAGTCTTTAAAAACTCAGATTCATTTACTAAATTAAGGCTTGGCTTTATTCATATGTTAAATTAGTGCTCAAACTAGTTTACACTTTTCGGAAAAGCAGCAATAACATTTATAAGCAACATAATTTTGCTTTAAAAGTGGCATCTGAAATTTCGTAGTTTTTAAAAAGAATTTTTAAAGGTTTTATTAATTTGTTATTAAAACATAATCTTAGTCACAGGAAAGTTTTATTGTTTATTTTGTTTAAAGTCAATAGACCCAAAACCCCTTGAAGCTGCTTTGAATTAACCTGAAAAATAATATTGAATGCCTTGGAAAATTCTTGAATTTGAAATTTGAATTAGTAATCATAAATAAAAGCAGATTTTTTTAATTATTATATTTTTGAAGGCTTAAAATGCAATCGTAACATAATTATTGTTGTCTTCAGATCGAAAAAAAGATTTGGTTAAGCTGGCTCATGGTGAATACGTTTCACTTGGAAAAGTTGAAAACACTATGAAGGAATCTCCTTATATTGACAACTGCTGTGTTTACGGAGATAGTCAAGAGATGTATGTTGTGCTTCTCGTTGTACCTAACCAACCAGCTTTGATGGGACTCGCTAGTCAGCTTGGTGTCGTTGGCTTGTTTGAGGAGGTCTGTTTGAACAAACAAGTGGTGGAAGCTGTTTTGAAAGATGTTCAAAGGGTTGCTAAAAAAGGTTGTCATTTTAACTTCGTTAATTAGTCGGTACATTTTATTAGCTTTACAACCATTTGTGCTATATCAAAACATTGAAATTTAAGGGATGATCTTGCATACCAAACAACTTTAATCTTCTCCATACTTGCTCATGATATGAGGGTAATAAAAGACAAGACAAAAATAATTCAAATTATAGAATGTTTGTCAATAAGTCTGATATATTGCACCATGATGAAAATGGAATACATTTTAACATCTATGAAAGGTTTTTAATTCCTTGTTAATTAACCTAAATTATATATGCATTAGCTTACCTTGTGGGAAAAACTTTTATTCGAGGGACTTCTTGCATTTGTTTTTGTAAATTTATGTTCAAAATTTATATGTTCACAGTTACAGTTTTTTTTTTATGAATTTTTATCGTGATATGTAATAAATGTGCTAATAAATATTGTTATGACCAAGATGTTAAATCTGTTAAAACCTTGAAATAATACATTTAAAAACGGAATAACGGAGAAATTTAAAGTGTAGTAGTGTATTACTTTGAGGTTGCATACCAAAACAATGGCTTTTACGTAATTTAATGAATGAAATTTGTTCTGCATTATCTAGAAAATTTTATTTTATAATTCATCAAGAACAAACGGTCGATCGAATTTTTTGTTAATATTTAGCTTAGTTTCCAACTTTTTATTTTATTCGGAAAATCCAGCTCTGTAATCCAGCTAACCTTAGATGCATCAATTAGCCCGATCGTGGTAAGCCTAGCAAAATCCCTGCTTATGTAGTTAGGAAATATTATTGGTTATATATAACAAGGTATTGTTATATATAAGAAAGTAATTGGCTCTCCCTGCCTGATGCTAGAAAGTGACAGTTATCTTGGATTTTGTAAATCTAAATAAATCTGCTCTAAGTCCAAAAACACTTCGTTCGTTCAGATAAGGAAAAACCCTTGTTTAACTTCTTTTTTTTTTTTCTTCTTCTTTTTTTTTTTTATCGCGCCATAATCTAGACAGAAAATTTGGCTGACAAGACAAAGCTTTAAGTTCTCTTGATCTGCTAACAATAGCCCTACTATTCACATAGTCTTTCTTCGTGAAACAGCATGTGAGGTTTTTAAATTCTGACTTTGAACTAGTTTTCCATTCCTAAATCTCTTTCCACAAGCTTTTTGTCCCAAAAACTTTAAATACAATCTAAACCTTCAGAAAAAAATGCAATCATAGAGTGTAAATATGGCCCTTTGTTGTGCTATGCAAGTTTAAAAAATTGTGTAAAACTGTTGTTTATTATTTATACATCTTAATAGTAACAAAACATACAATTAAGATTACTTAGGACTTTAAACATTGAGAATTCCTAGAAATATCTGTTTCAAAATTCTGATTAAAACTCAATATGTAAACAGAAAATAAGCGGTTGATCAAAAAATATATAGCAGAAGTGAGTCTTTTCTTCCAAAGAACGGTGCAATATTTATACCTTATTTTTTTATAATATTTAGATAGACTTCATAAGACAGAGACACCCTTAAAACTGAAGTTATGTACAGAGCCTTGGCTACCCGAGAATGATCTTGTAACTGCGGCTTTCAAACTTAAAAGAAAGTCCATCCAATCTTTTTATCAGCAAGATATAGAGCTATTATATTTGAACTAATTTTTTTTTTTTTTTTTTTCATTCATTTCACCAGAGTATTATTTAGTGTTTTTTTATTGGAGTTAATAAGTTTTTAGTTATATCTTATATAGTTATATTCTATTTCAGATTTTTTGAATTGCAATCCTTTTTTCCATCATGAGTGAGTTTCTGCATTGATATCATTTTGCATGACAACATTTTCACAGCTTACAGTCAGTTAAAATGTGCAAATCTTACAAATGCTGTCGGCATGATTGCTCTCGTTCTTGTTTTTATTCTGTCTGTAAGGAAATTGTATTTACATTTTTATTCTGTTTTCAATAACAGTATTTTTTGATAAATGATTGTTTTTCTAAACATTTGCTTGTTAAATTCAGAAATGGTAAAATTGTATATGCGTTTTTATTTTTGTTACATCATCCCGAAGAGGTTGGTTTACTCACCCACCCGGGCGTCGAAACAGGGTAAGCGAGATTGGTTAAACATTTTAGGCACCTCAGGGGTGCAGAAACCACCATTCTTGAAAAGAGGATTTGTACATTAAAAATTTATTCATATTTAGGTTTGTTAAAAATATGACAATTTTTTATATGGTCTTTTGTCATAAATGTTGTAAATGTTTTTAAAAATTTTCATTACCTGGCAACCTCCGCTACACCGTGGCATCAAAAGTGATCAAGAAGACATCACTTTACCCATCTGTCTACGTATCGAAAATCAGTTTCTAACAGCAGGCGCTTAGCAGTTTTTTTTATGAGTATGTTTAATACTGCAAAAAAAAAAGTTTAAGTTCTTTTCAAAAATAATTCAAATATGTGATTTTTAAGGTCTAAAGTTACAATTAAATTATTTTATACAAGTAGTTGGATGGAGCTAGATGATCATAGAGATTGTCTTTGAACCCAAATGGCGGCTTTTCAGAAAATTTGTTTTGTTAATTGAAACAGCCTGAAAAGATAATTCCATACAGTCATGTGAAACTCTGCTCAAGGTTTATTAATTTCCATGGTTTTATCTTTTCTGATTTAGATATTTTTAATGCAATGTTGAACAGGTTTTTGTTAGAAAGTAAAGAAGGGATTAGATTTGGAAATGGTTTTTTAATATGACATATCAAAAGCTAATCAGAAAAAATAGTTCCCCTTTCCTTTGACGTATCTCCTTCTCACTTTAGTACTGTGTAAAATCAGGTTAGTCTTACCAAAAAGTAAAAAAAAAAAAAAATTTAAATAGATTTTTTAAAAAAATTTTTTGCTAGATAATTTCTATATGCCTTATATAGTTTCTTGTGTATATTTATTATATAAGATGCTATAAACCAATTTTTTTCTTGCCAATGAACCACATGTGAATTAGCCCATCACTTAATGGGGCAGGAGAAGAAAAAACGATATATTTTTTTGGCTCGATCTGCCACATTTATTGTTCACTCTTTTCTTCATAGTTTCTCATGTTTCTTACACAAAGATATATTTTTATAACGTTTCATTTTAACCTCTTTCATGAAAATTACTTGATTTATCAAATAAATTATGAGTGAATAGAAGTTTATTTATTGTTTTCTTACCTGCATATAAAAAAAATAAATCACTGATTAGTCTTGTATTTCTGCACATTATCTGTAGGTAACAACAAAGTTTAAATGTAGAGGAATACATTTTATATGCGTAAATGCGCTGATAAATTTTATTAAAATGATTTTTATACCAATTTTTACTTTATGTTGTAGTCAGGTTGGGTGGAATAAAACTTTCTTTTTTTTTTTACTTTTGTTATTATTGTTTTGTGTATATCCCTTCAGTAACCATTAAGGGGGACGGGGG
>JAUZNK010071452.1:0-14001 GCA_035046665.1 Euphysa ruthae
ATATATTATCTAATATTATAATCAATCACTAAGCCTCTGAATTCTGTCTATAAATCACAAAATTAACCAGAAAGTTCTTGACCAAAAGTTCAAGCAAATAAAAGATCTTACAATGGAAGAGAAGAGTTTCTATAACCAAAGTCTACAAGGGGAAGGGTTCGATTGAAATAAACTTGTTTGCAGGCCTCAACTATAAATGCCATACGGTAATTGATAATAGAAGAATGTTGCAACGGAATTCAATAAACAACAAATATTCTGACGCTACCATTGATTATTATACAATAGCGATGTAAATAGAAATAAATTCTGTTTCGGCGATATTATAATTATTTCGATTTATTTTTTATCTATTCTAAGATTAGATTATAAAAAAAAAAAAAAAAAAAAAGATTTTATGATATAGTGTATGATATAGTACATCTAGTGAAATAAAAAATACTGTTTTTAATTAAGTATATTTCAATCTAAAATAAACGCATAATTCTAAAACACCCGCTTTTGTTTAAAGACATCAAATGAACTATTAAAACAATAGTTGTTTAAGAACACTGGAATGTAATTTTTATATTATTTATTGTTTAACGTTTAAATAAAGTTATCTGTCGACAGCATTAAGATTAATTATGATTTGGTTTTGATCTAGTAACCCTTAAGAAGATCCATAATGGGAAAAAATTATGTGCCATCAACAAGCTCGTTTATATGAAATAACTTTTCTAATGAAGTAAAATCAATCACAAACTGTAAAGTTTTTAATCGTAAGATCAAGGAAACAATTTTTAACACTCTGGGTATAGTTTACAGGCTTAATAAATATATTTACAAATTTGTAAAAATACATTTTCATTTTATTATTTTTTTTTATTTTGTTATTTTTTTTTACTATGCTTTGGATGAATTTAATCTCACTATTTTATTGTGTGTGATGTATAGCGGGACGACAACAAAAACATTATCGTGTCAGGCAATATCTGTGTCTACCCTTGCCACCATCAGTTTTTTATTTTAATGTTCATCCTTGTTGTTATTTTTTATTGTCTATTATCTTTTTTTGTAATTTTCATAGCACATGTGTGTTTGCTTGTGGCAAAATAAATATTTACTTATTTACTTTAACAACATCATCTCTATAGTCTCGATGGAATTATTATCTAATTTCCAAATATCATTAATAAAGAAATTGGGAAACGAAACAAAATACGAACAAATAGGCAAGAACTTAGGTTCGTAAATAGGTTCGAATTTCTGCAAAAAAAAGAAACTGCCTTAATATAGAGAATTTTTCGCGTTACTGCTGATTGAGCGCCACCTGCAAAGCTTACTAAGCAAAAATCTACTCCGCACTTTAATATCTTCCATTGAAAAGTAATTTTACCATTTTTACAGGTTTTTATATCACCGGAAAGGTTATTCCAAGCAACACTTTAGCATTTAATGTTAAAGCGCTGTGGATTTTTGCCATAGGCAATAATACGAGCGGCAGGTAGTTTGATCTGCAAATTATTTTTCATGCTTTTTAAAGAATTACCTTAACAGAGGGGCTAGTACACCAAAGCAACAAAAAAATTTTTATTGTTTAAATATGCTCTTATGCAGTACAATATTATCTTAGAATCCGAATTTAATACTCAATTTGTCAAAAATATGCTTTTAAATAGGTATGAAACGCATTTTTATAAAGGCAGTATGACCTAGATTTTTTCAATATCTACCTGAGTGACACAAAATTGGTATAGTTGCTATAGCATTCTATCTTGAATTGGTATATTGGCAATAAAGTTTTTACAATCGCAAAATAACGGAAAGGTTTTGCACTCCCAGACGAAAGACGAAAAACGTTTTTGAACCTTTAATGTCTCCCTTGTGTAAATCTAAAAGTGGATTTTCATCGATTTCAATTTGACCCGCTAAAAAGTGTGAATATTTCTTTACCAAATTCTTAGCGGACAAGTGAAGTAACTATAGCATAAATTATTCTTCCAAGTTTCAGCATATAGTATACAGTTCCTGGAAAATGCTTGACGCTGTTTTTGCTCAGTTAGCATTCCGACCCTAACTAATTATGCGAATTTCAAAAATACCACATTTCATTTTTTTTTTTCTTATTATTTCTTAATATTATAACAGCATATTTAAAGCAAGTCATAAAAAGTCATATAAATAACAATAAATTCAATTTATAAATTCGCTATTTGTTGGTATACTACACTTTGGATTTATCTTAACAGTGTATATAGCGTTGAAAAATCTTTCCTAAAACCATATAAAAAATCGATAGAGCTAGTTACTAATTGAACGATAGTTTCCTTTATCACATGCATCACTTTATTTTTAATACCGGCACAATATCTGCTGAATTTAATTCGGCTAGAAAGAAAGACATGGAGTCTCTAATGAGTTATGAATACAATCCGATAGGTTAGGTGCAGTTGATTGTAAAAGAGACAGGGAAACAATATCACCGAAATATTTTAACTCAAAACTAGTTTCCTAATCTTCACCAGGTGTAACATGATCAAAGTAACTTAGAATTTCATTAATATTAGTTATTCGAATTAATAACCAAAATTCTAGGATAAATTATTTGCTTAAAAATATCGCTATATTTGGCGTTATCCCTAAAATCAAGTCTATAGCGGATCTAGTTCCTAACAGTAAAATTTCGGTTTAAAATTGCGGATATCGCCCACTCAGCGAAAATTAAGGACATTAAAAGTACATACCAACATTTATATTTGTACGACATCAATTATTGACAAAAATATGTTAAATATATTGAGAACAGATATGTTTTCACTTTATAGCGTAATTATTCTCAAAAAGAGAAAAAGAAATTGGTAGGAGCAAAAATAAAAACGAAATCGGTTTAAAAGCATTCCAGAAAGAATTTTTATTAGTATTCGCTATAACAGAGTAGAAGTCTGTTGCTGACAAAATTCATTTTTGAAATGGAGGGGTGGGGAGGGGGCAAATAATGTAGTGACTAATGACGCCCCATCATGGTTGGGGCCGTCGTGGCAGAAAAATTTTTGAATTTAAGACCTTCAGTCTTGCTAAAACGCTGTCCATGTTCCTGAATTTTGTAATATTAAAGAAGAGAAAAAATTACAGTATTCGAAAAAAGAAGTTAACATCGTGCTTGTTATTCGCGCTTGTTACAAAAAGATTTCTTTTAAAAGTATAACGTTAAAGATATATACAATGTTAAACCTAAATTAAACAGCAACAACATTAACAACAAAAAGGTTAAAACTTTCCAAAGTAATTCAGTCGATCTCATCCCTGTATAGTTCTTGAATACTCTTTTACAGCTCTTTGTTGCTATTAACTTGATTAATATTATTCAGCATGTAAAATTCAAGGTTGGCAAAGATGGTGTAGCTTGGGTGAGTGAATTTTTCTTTCACAGAGTTTATCATTACATCTAGTACTTCATAGCAGATGGATCTGTAATGTTTTTGGATTCATTGGGTGATGCGGTTCGCTGCATTTGGAGAGCCCATCCACACGAGAGTAATCTGTCATCCTTCTGTGATTGGGCTCTTCACGTTTTCTTGAAAAAACTGGATTTTCAACAAATTAAAACTCCGATGACTTTGTAACAACTCATTCAAAAAAAATATCAGCAGCCTCCTCATTCCTCAAACATTCAAAAGTTTTGACTGTCTTCATTGCCGTAGATTTTCCATCTATTACTGAAAGATTCTCATTTTGTAAGGATTTAGAGAGTTTTTCAGTCAAGGAGTATACAGTGTGTGCTAAATCTATACCATAAAAAAAACGATTTTGACATTTGATATCGGCAGCTAGTAACTCTGGCTCGAGTTTCACTGTTCAAATTTTCCTCCAAAGACAAATCCAAAAGTTCAAAGAGTGGTTTATAGTTTGCAATAATCATTCTCATAGAGAATAACTGTCCTGCGGTTTGTACAAGCTTGGGAAGTGACTGCATACTTTCATAGAGATCATCATCTGAGTATTCGTTTTCTACATTTTGTTTGATTTTTCCTAATATTTGCTCCTTTTAAGAGAACTTATTACTTAATTTGTTATCTCACCAGCTGTTGCCAAATATCTCCAAGAAGGCGGGATTTTTGGTTTGATTTTGGGATGATTTGGTTGTGTCTTTCACGGAGATACTAAGAGTATGACCCTGACAATGACTTCCAATGGCTTTTGGCTGGAGTTCCGTTATATGAGTCGCGACACCAGAATATTGCTTGCACCGTCATAAGTTTGTCCAAGCAAGTCAGATAAAGGCAAGTTAAATCTAACGAGTCCATCTTTCATCACGGATACAGTAGTGTCACTTCGTATATTTGGTATTTCATTAAAACCGAGGAAATCTTCTTTTGTAATAAAATCTTCATCTACCCATCGTACACAAAATCATAGTTGCTGCAGGTTCGAAATGTCGGTATACTCATCACACATGGTAGCAAACAATTTACTATTATTGACATCATAAAGCTTTTTTCTCAATACTTGCTTGACCATTATATTTAGAAGTTCGTCCTGAAAATTGTTATGCGCATACTTTTTGGTGCCATTTTCTCTGTGAAAAGTTCTTTCCTTTACCCACAGATATTCGTTAGCGCGTAAAAGAAGCAACTGGGTAAAACTACTGTCGAATTCAACATCACCACGAATAGCAATTCCTTGACGAGCTGTATGTAGACAATCTACAATCATGGCGAATATTGTCGCTCTCTTTCTCTTTTCCTTGCAATTTCAGCACTGATCATTTCTTTTGGATCCTTAAAATTTGGGATAACTATTTCGTACGATACGGCTGCGATGTGGCATTTGCTCTTTTCATGATCCTTAAAACACAATGGGGCCTTATTCCAGTTTTCGAACCCTGTTGTTTTATAGGCTGGATATTTACTGTGTTCTGTCGTTAATTTATGTTGATGGGTATGACAATAAAAGCACAAGACACAGTTTCTCTCTTGATTATAACGATGCCATTTGTAGTCATCAAACCATTGGTACTGACATCGACGCTCACATGATCCAAATTTTGTTTTTGGAAATTCAAACGATTTGTCAGGGTGGAACTGAGTAGGTTTTTCCATGTGTGCAGCAGTGTTCGTACTATTTACATTATTTACAACAGATTCTATGCTATGAACATTATTTACAGAGGATTCGCTGGTATGCACATTATTTACAGGTATGTATTCTTGCCTATTTTGTGATGCTGTCGACTTGAAAAACGATTTAATTCATTTTTGCATGTTTCCAAATTTACTGTTAATCACCGAATCACAACCACTTGCACATTTATCAACTACTATTCCCTGCACTAAATTCTCTTTTCTTCAACTTTCGAAAAGACTCACATAACAATCAAAGAACAAACACAATAAGAGTGGTTACACTTTGAATAGTATTAAATGCAATAGAAGGGTTTATTGCTATCCTGCTACTGAAAATAGGACAAAGTGGTTTTTATATCTTATATACAGGGAGTGGCAAGCAATTTTTGAGTAGTTTTGACGCGGAAAGGAAAGGCTTTGTTATAAAAATAATTTTGAACTTCATACGTTGCAAATTATTTGTGCCTTATTCTGAAACGATTGTTCTTAGATTTACTTTTTTCTATAGAAATTTAAAAATAAAATGTTATGGAATAAGATAAGAATATTTTTTTTAGTGTCACCTAAACTGTCATAACAATTCATGCGAGTGTCAGAAAAATCTAATATGTAATATTTTGCTATAAATTGCCTTCGGCTTTAAGAAAACATACAGGAAAGTATGTTTGCTTTTCTTGCAGAACTTTTATTTTTATTTTCATATTTAATTTTCAACCCACCCCCTTAAATATCACAAACATCACCATTATCGCAACATCCTTATCGTTAAATATCACCACAGTCCACACGCTTAAATATCACCACAACCACAACCGCACTTGTTTTGAACGCCTTCGTCCATCACTTTGGATAGAATCTCCTCCCCAGTATTAAGAATCGCTGATAAATCATTGTGGCCGAGGCTGGATTAAAGTCATTTATTTATTTACCTCTCTTTTTCTTGCTTTTTTTATAGCAAAAAGATTTGTATAAAATGTTTGTATAAAATCTGTCCTAATATCGAAGAATATATTGCTGCATATTTCTCATATGTAAAGATAATATTTAAATTCTCCTCTTTAGAGAGATTTTATCATATAACTAACTAAACAAGAGATTATTCGGTTCAATGATTATGTGTTTGTTTCAACGAATACAAACCTTGTAAGAAAAGATAATACGTATATAACAGCATTGATTAAACTACAACAGATTTATAAGCTAAAGATATAATGCTTATGAATCTGTACAGTATTAAAGAAGAAAGTGGCAATAGTATTGACGAGTGCAAGCATATCGATGTTTCAGAGGATGAGAAGAAATCTTTAGATCTTGCATCACACCGACATATAGAAGGAGTCAATTTATCTGAAAAAAAAAGTCAGTTACTTGACAAAATGTCAAAAAAAAACTCTTTCAGTGAAAGTGAGAATAAAAAGAAGATGCGAGAAAATGGCAAAATTAAAGAAATATTAAAGGATGAAGAGAAGCGACAGCTGGAATTTGACATTAGACAATTGGATGATCAACAGAATGAAAGCGAAATTATGAGTATATACCGTAACAATCGGATTTTGTTTCTTCTAAATTCGATACTATTGGGAATGTCATATTCGATAATTTGGCCAACGCTTTGGATATATATATCAAGAGACTTTGATTTGAAAGCAAATATGACGAAATTTATTTACTGTTTAATATACATAGCTTATCCAATTTCATCTTCATTTACTGCAATGGTAATAGAGAAATCGAAGTTATCTCCTAAAAGAATTATTTTGTTGCTAAATTTTGCAGAGGTAATCGGTAACTTTTTCTATATGTTGAATTTCAGCCCTATTCTACCGTTTATTGGTCGAGTCATTGCTGGAGTAGGAGATACTTTTTATGTCGTTCTTATGAAACAAACGAAATCAACTTTATCTCCATTGTCCAACGAAAAGCTGACAAAAGAATGCTTGGCATCTTTTGTATTCGGCATAATCATAGCACCAGGCGTAAATATTCTCACTACATTTATTCATTTTAAGTTGGGAAGATTAACCTTTAATGCTTCCAATTTTCCTGGATTAACTATGGCTGTTTTATTTTTGATAATGCAAGTTTTGCACTTTTTCTTTTTAGAGGATTTCAAAACTAATCATACTAGTAATTACGATCAACCTGTGAATACATCCTTGTTTCCTTCAAAAGAAATAAAAAAATCAGACAAGAAAATGAAGCTGAACATAAGCTTCGTCGCTGTTTATTCTTTTATTTACACATATATAGTGGCCATGATTGAATTAATGATTCCTATATTAGTATATGAGCGTATTCAAACAAATATGGTTGGTGCTATGTTGCTATATGCTATAATCGGCACGTTATATGGCATGTTTTTTGTTGTCACATTGACTGTATCAATGAAATTCCAGCTGGAGTTGACCATGGCGCTATGTTCACTTACAAAGTTGTTAGGCATAACGGGGATATACTGTCTGATGGTTACAAAAAGCCAAGATTCGTTGAATATCATCGCATTTATTTTCATTGTTATTGCGTTGCCAACGCTTTGGGCGAATGATGATGTATTGTTTGTGTGTCTAGTTCAACGAAGTGTTGCGCCAGATCTTCGCGATGATGTCCATAAATCGCGTAGATGGTTATCAAAATTTTCATTTTTCATCGCTGGGGCAACAATGCCGTTTTTCTTCAATTCTTCTGTTTTTCCAGTTGTAAATACGATATTCTTGGCACTGGTTTTGATTCTAATTATCATTCACATTGCAATACAAGCCCATGAGTCATGTAAAAAGAATTGATAACTTTATAATCAATTCGTAATTCATCAATGTTTTTTAGTTGCAGAATAACAATTTGTTAAGAATTATTATTAAAGCTATATTTCTCAAATCAAAACGCTCATGTGTTCAATTTAATGTGTTTCGTATTATTTGAATTTAAGTACATTAAATTACAAAAATTATATTCGTGTCACAAAAAAGTAAAAGGAAAAGTAACGCAAAAAAGAATTCAGGTAGAGGTATTCGAATCAAGACTGTTTTCTCATGAATACTATTTGATATAAACTATAGTTTTATACAAACTTATTTATTTTGATGATTCATAAAATGTGTTCCATATAATTACCCCTGCACATTTATGTGAACATATTCCATATCGTGTAGTATTAACTTTAGATTATTTATGTCACTTAAAGTTCATTTAGGATACTTTAGGATATAGCGATTTTGGAAGTTTGTTGGCAAAATTTAAGGAAAAATGAGATAACGCAGTAGTCAGAAATTATATAAATAAAAAATTGGAAAAGCATTTTCATCATATTTAGAAAAACTCATAATTTTAATTTTTTTTTTTTTTTTTTTTTGAAAAATAAATATTTTATTTATCACATCCCGATAATAGAATTGCAGACTGAAACAGTCATAGATTAGGTGAGAACAAAATGAGAGTATTAGACTGACAAAAATATTTCGGTGTTTGCAAAGTTGTGTAACATAAATATTATGCCAGTGCATTGGGCTAATTTTTAGATTAAGTTTTCAACATTCAGAGGTGTTCAAATATCAATAAATATCCCAATATTTAAAAAGTTGACTCCTTTTAAGTTTTGTATATAAATTATCAGTTAGCTTAACAGCAAGTGGTCTAAAAGCTAGTATGTTAGTTTTGCATTTATAAATTGAAAGTTGGTGCGCCCTAAGCTATTTCATTATTAATTTAATTTCAGATCTAATACATGTTTTATGAGAACTATCGCCACAAAAATAGTATCATCAGCAAAAGGAAAACTGTGCCACGATTGAAAATATTATGTAAATCAGTAAAGAAAATAAGAAAAAATGAAGGGTCAACAGTCACCTTGCACAATTCCACATACAAAACATTTTTTTTGTGCCGACTTTGTATTGAAAAAAAGTTTTTTCAATTAAGAAAAACTTGATTAAGTCAAATAAGTCATGGAGAAAAGGCTTAAAAACTAATTATGACAAGAAAAATAATTTATAGAATATTTACCACCACTGTTGCGTTGCTGACTAAATTGACATAAGAAATATTTGAAAATCGCTAATTTTACTTTAAGCAATCCCTTAATAAAATAAAACTGGCAAATAGAAAATAATTATCAAGTATTGAAATATTGTAAACGAGAAAAGCTACTCGTGACAAACGTCATCATACTCTGAAAGGAAAAAGAATATATAGAATATATGTCATAACAGTCAAGCTGGTGACTAAATTGACAATAAAATATTTGAAAAATTGTCCATCATGTTTCAGGCATCTCCATAAAGGAAGAGGATATAAATAATGAAAGATATAAATAAAAGATTGGTAATTGAAAAAATATAATGACAAATGTAATCGTACCTTAAAAGATAAATCAAAGAAAACAAGATCAGATCAAAACAATGAACTTGAAAAACAGATTTTTACGGCTTACGAAAATACTTAACTAGTCATGACAAAAAAATAATAGTGCTTGTCATCTAAATATATAACATATAGAAAGGGCCCAATTATCTAAATATATAACACAAAAAATGGAGCTCCATGCGATTGGCGTAATCACTATAAAATATGAGAATACTTTTACACTTAATCATCTTCCTAACAATTAATATCACTTAAATAGTCTTTTTCGTTACTTTCACTTAGAGACAAAGACACATTTGTGAGCAGCTCGTTCTATTATTTAAGCATATAAATCGGATGTTCACACATTTTGCTTTACATAAGCATATCGACACATCAATTACCGACTTTGGCGCAGGTGGAAGGGTAGTAATAATTGGTTCAAACATTAACGCTACCTTGTTCCAATCTGAACTGCGTACCTTAGGATGGAGAAAAACTGGTGAAGCAATATGAGAAGATTTCCATTGATAACCATTTTAGTAGGATTGGAGTACCTTCTGTCTGAACGCTACATTTGATGGTGGTAGTTTACGCATTTCTGTCTGTTGTTTGGAGAACATGTAATATCGTAATCCAGCCATATTATCAACACTTAAGAGAATTTTCTTGTTTTACAGGTGAATGTCAAACAGTTCTAGGAAACCCAACTGTTAGTCGTTTGTTTCAATGTCACCCAGGTTTGATAAAGCTTCAAGAACTACAAAACAAAAGTTTTCCTACACCATTGTTTGGAAATACCAAAAAACTGCCCTGTCTTATAACATCCAGAAACAGCATAAAAACTAAGGACTGGTTTACATTAACCTGAACCCAATATTTTGTGTATAAATCGCAGCTTATTCGAAAGACTATTTTTATCATATTAGTACATGGGAGTTACAAAAACATCAGTGTCAGAGCTTGATATAAAAAGGTCTCTCCTAGTGGCATCAAATGCATCAAGATCAATACCTGTGTCTTTTCCTTAATAAGAGTAAACCTTCAGTTCTTCCTCAAGGTATAACTTTTTGATATGCAGGAATTTCCATATACAACCAAGTAGTTAATATTCAACTATTCTTTGAGTTTTTCTGTTAAGTACCTAGACACTTCACTTTGTGTTTTTTTAGAAGATAAAAATTGTTTTGATGTAGTGTGACCAATTTTTGTAGCCTCGCACACCTTATAATTAACGTCTTACCCTTTTTTTGCTTTTTTTGTACACAACACAACTTTACCGCATTATCTACAGCTCTTTATCATAAGTACATGAGTTAAATCTCGTAGTTAAAATTGCTACATTTTGATTTCAATCAGTGCCAACCTGCTGTTCTCTTTATAACGGATCCAGTTTCGATAGAATCGTTGTACCGTTTTTTGACTCGTTTTAGCTTTGTAGTTTTTACAAAGTTTGCATAACAGTTTTCTTGATATGTAACATTCTTTTCAAATAGTTTCGCTGGCTTGTAATTTTTATAGCAACTTTTCAAACGCAGCTAAAGAACACTTGACAACTAGTGATTTCTTGTTCTTATCTTCTTCACAGATTATACAATCCATTATTTCAAATTATTCTCATATCTAAAAAAAAAATTAAAACATTAATTACAAAATAAATACATAAGTAATACAACTAACAATTTATGCACTAAAGAAAAACTTTGCAAATAAATCCACATTACACATGGTTTTTAGATTTTAAAAACTTGTCGATTTCTTGGAAATGTCTTTTATCGATAAAATAAATGGATTGTGTTATATAAAAAAGACATGTTTTTATTTCGTTTATTAAAAGTAATTAAAGAAATAATGTTATTTTGGAAGCCTTTCTCTTTGTTTTTCCGCTAAAAAATAGAAATGCATTTAAAAATTTACAGATCGATCGAGTCTTAATTTAGTCACGTAAATAAATTTTAATTTTTACCCTCAACACAATATTTTTAATTGCCACAACCTAATATTGTTGAACGTTTCATATTCGTAACATTAGTATATCTAAATATATCGTCAAAATATTGATTTTATGTGTTTTCCTATTGCGACCTGCAATTTGTTGCAGTGTTTAAAATTGGTCAGTATTCAATTTATCTTCCTATTTCTATAAGTTTTCCAAAACGGTATAATAATTTATTCTAATTCACCAATTGCAACAGGATTACAATTGACCCCTTACTAACAGGTTAAATAAACTAAAAGAATCATCACGATATTTTCTAAAATTACTAAATAAAAAAAATGCTGAATGGTTTAAAATTGTACACATGAGCGATTTGCGACTCATTTTAGGTAAATATTTTTGATTTTAAACACTCTTTTCGCACGGAACTAATAAAAGAATTGAATTTAAATGTTGATACCTTTTCTCTATATTCAAATTTTAATGCCTTTTATTTATATTTAAACGCTAAAAACTTTTCTTTGTGTTTGAATAATTTTTAAAGAATTCTTCTATGATTTGATAAACTAAGAATCTTTCATCACATTATATAAAGACAAAAATAAGAGTTAGTATTGATTGGTGACTTTAAAAATGACCTCACTTAAATTAATTTTCACTCTTAAACCCAAACAGTTTTGTGCGTGGACGAACTACCTAAGTTATGAAATAAAAACTAGGGTGAAGACCAAGTACCTTCACGCGAGTGTTTGCTCTATGGAGTGAAGATTAATTGTAGTCTTAAAATCAGGTCTTTTCTCAAAGTCACGGAAAAATATTTAAACTTGATCTTCTCCCATATAAACCCATGAATGATGTAGTGTAAAATTGACCTAGTTTATTCTTTCTAATTTTAACATTTTTAACAAGTTTGTTCTTCTAAAACGCATGCGAAAATGTGCTGTAATCCAAGAGATCATGATTTGTTAGCTATTTTTTCCTTGAATCTTTTCCTCTATAACAAGATTTTTTAGGTATACAATACTTTTCCTAGATAACTGACGTTTTTCACTTATCGTTCTTTGAGATTAAGGTGTTTTCAGGGATTTCGCTAGAAGCGTGTACAAAGAGGTATGTAAAATTTTGTTCAATGTAACGTCATGAAAAAATTACTTCAGATGGATCCAAAATACCGTCAATTTCACAACAAGCTTGAATATAGGCATTTAAATGGTTTTCAAGGGGTAAATTTTTACTTATGCGGACATTACTGAACTAAAAAATTCTAAATAACATTAAATTTCATAAAGCGATGCAAAAATAATACTCGTCGGATCAACGTGTAAAATGCAGAACGTACTTTAAGCGTTTATATAACTTATATAGCTAGTATAATATAAACACAGCACGTTCACAAAACACGAACACTATTCAAATTCACCAATTCACTGGAATTCGAGGAAAATTTAAATATTTTTGAAAACCAAGACCAACTTTCTTCTGTATAGCTTCATATTTTATACGACTGCTGGTACCCTCATAGAATGTTTGTCAAAACCAACACAAGTTAACTCTGAATATGTCGGCGGTTCAATCATCATCATCCAGCTCTCCTCCTTGAACTTTTCAATTAATTAAGAGATAAACCAATATTTTTTAGTAATGCAGACATGCTGCTTCTTAACTGTACTTTGAACTTTGTTTTCAACACTTTACATGCGTAAATGAAAACACAAAGAGCTAATTCTCTCTTTCTATAAAAACTTTTTCTTTATCGCATAAAGGTTTTGAGTATCATGTAAGGTTTATAAGTGATAAACGAAAAAAAGTAAAATTTTAAAAACAAGTTTATCATTCAAACAGATAAACCTAACTCATTATCACCTTACCAGCCTATGTGTCATAACGTTCAGTGTTTCGTAAGCTAAAATATCACATTAAATTTTATAAGAATCTCACAAAAAAATTACGATTAACTTTTGAATAATGCAACATAACATTATGCTCAAATGATCAACTCAAGGCAGAAACGAATTCATTGAATTTAAAAGGGTATGGTGAATCATCATGACAATCTAACTCCGTAATCAACTTAAACACACCAAAGTGAATCTTAAATTTCATAGTGAATATGCGGTATATCATAGTGAACGTTAAAACACACCATAGTAAAAATAAAAGCTCATAGTGAATATGTGATGTACCATGGAGGAAAGCAAAAGTCACAGTAAATATATATGTTATGTCATAAAAAAAGATGACCATCCACCTACCACCTAAACAGAAACTAAAGGCACCGCCGCTATCCCAACACTACTTTAATATAACTTATGCATATATAAAAACGAAAACATAGCCAACACAGGGAAAATTGTTAAAAAAAAATTCAGGTGCAACGCTGTTTTTTTTTTTTTTTTTTTTTGGCTTGTTTTGTTCACATTAGCGAAAAGGATACTGAAGCTCTAGCGCGATGGTGAACAAGTTTGGTTCACCATCCAAGGAAACCAATATCTGCTACTTACTCACAGTGAAGCCGCTATTATTTGTTTTTGCACAAAATTAGTCGAACATTGCTGGGTATATTTTTTCTTGTCCGTTGTGCCTAATTCGTAATATATATATATATATATATATATATAT
>JAUZNK010071463.1:0-13999 GCA_035046665.1 Euphysa ruthae
TAAATATATAAATTATTTAATAAAAGTAAATATCTTTGAAAAAATCCAAAGAAAATTACAGATAAAAATTTTGTATAAGCATCTGTTATTTTGGAAAGGTATTTTTTATTACAATTTAATACAGCTAAAAATGATACTTCCTATATGCTTCTTCCAGAAAGTGATTAGGGCAAAATACATAGTTTTTCAGAAAGAAAGAGCATGGGAAAAATGTATTGTCATTCAAAAAAAGGATAGGAAACAATGCATCGTCCTTCAGAAAAAGTGTGAGACAATGCATGGTCCCCTCAGAAAGTTTGAAAAATAGGCATGGTCCACTTGAAAGAAAGATTAGACAATAAAAATCATGTATTTTCCCTCAGAAGAAAAATAGGACACTAATCAAGGGTCTTTATTCCAAAATAAATTGGAAAATTTTAAATGCCATAAAGTGATTATTACAACATATATAGCTCAATAATACATAGAATAAATGCTGATGAAAAATAAAGGACACGGCTTTGGGAATAAAATTCCATACGAAAATTCCATACGAAAATTTAAATTTTATCATGTGGGTCAAAATATGCCTTTTTATATCCTAACTTTAATGAAGCAAAACCCCCAAAATTAAAATAATTCCATAGTTTGAGGTTATGTCCCCAAACGTGAAATTTTGGCAAATGGTCAGAGCGAAAAAATTCCTATGACTCATCAAATTCATGAAAAAAATCAAATGAACAAATGCACAGAAAAATAGAAAAAAAAATATATTTTTTCGGCCAGGTTTGGCTTGATTTTGGACAAATTATAACTTTTCGGAAAAATTGTGCTTTGTTACTTCCTAACCCTTATTGAAATCAAACAAGGGTAGTGAATTTATAAGACTCCTCATGCCGGGGGTCCAATAAAAATCTAGATAGAAATTTATGTATTTAGAGTAAAAAGCTGAAATATAAAAGTAAAAAACTCCTCACTATCATCATCTGTATGTTGCTTTTTCTTTAGTGTTTGAACTTTCTTCTCATGATGTTGATCATACCTATCCAAAATCTTCTTTGAAATATCCTGCAAAAGTGAAAGTTAACTATTTAGACTAGTGCAAATTTTGTCATCAATCACAAAATGTAAAAATAAAAAAAAATAAAAAATAACAAATAATGTATAAATATTTAAAAGGGCCGGGATAGCAAAAGAAAATCAGAAGTATTCAAAATGTAACAATAGGACAATCCAAAAACGCAATTTTTTTTGGCATGCCTCACCCTAAAATTAAATTGTTGAGAAAAATAGAAAAAGAAATTTGCAGACTCAAAAAATGTACTGAAAAGGTTTTAAAAAAATCTAAAAAATTTTGTTGAAAAAAAAAATCACATTTAAAATAACTCATATGCTTAATATATAACAAATATTTCTTAATAAAATGAAAAACCAGCATACAACTTTTTTGCAGGTTTTCGTAGTAGAATTTTCAAGGAAAAAATTCCCGCTATGATCCTTTAGATTTACAAAAAAAAATTTTAAAACGTTTAGAACGGATTTTGAGAAAATTAAGAAAACGATCACCAAATTTTAACATATATTATTATTACTATATTATATTATTATATTTGTGTCCATTATGAAAAAACAAAAATTTATTTTCAAAAGTCTAAACGTTATTATGACTTCATGCAAAATTTCAGAAAAAAACCGGCTGTTATTAAAATAAACTACCAGACAAACGGACATGAGAAATTCATAGGATTACATAAAATTAAAATTAAATTAGAAAATGCTCACGTCATCAGAAATATCATATAATATATTTAGTGACCATTGGGTAAAATTTGCAAAATTTCTGCTTACTACAATTTGATGTGAACATCAACGTGCAATTTTCACTCAACAAAATGTTCAAAATTTGCGCATCTGAGTTTGAAAATTGTAAGTTCTAGCCAACACACCTTTTCAAATCAGTTTGAAAGACTTTTTTTTATCCCTTATTCTTTCTTTAACCAGTTTTAAACTAAATAATTTTAAAAATAAACTTTCCTATCTTGTAAAACAATGGTAACCTTTTTAAAAAAAATTACTAAAAATAGTTGGTTTGTGATGAGGAATTTTAAAATTATTTTTATTCAGATTTATATTTTTCTTTTCCTCTAGATTTATGAGAATCATGTCTGCTGGATAAAAGGCTAATCAATCTACTTACTTGAAATGAATTTGCTAGTGAACAAACAAACAAACAAACAAACAGAACAGAACAAACCAAACAAACAAATCAGAAGGCATTTTGCAGCAATAATAAACATTTAAATCACAAAACAGTTATTTTTCTTGTTTCACAAGGAAATGGTTTATCTATTTTAAGCATACTTGAAGGATATGAGAAAGTTAAGAGAGTCATTTTATTATAAACACTAATTTTCTATTAACAAATAAACACCCTGAAAATTGTTTTTTAAAGAGTCCCTCTCTATTCAGTTTGCAAAATGCATCAAATTTCTGTTTGATAGCAAGATAGTTTGGGATGTTCCATTTATTTTCCTTTAAATGCTCAACAATAATTGGCCCATAGATAATATTGAATGCTAGAATGAAACCAACATCCCAATTGTGATCGGAATTTCCCTTCAATACTGCATAAGAGCCCACATGCAGTTTCAAACAATCTGTTTGTAAGCCATCATTATTTCCTTGAAAGTCTTGCAAAAATCGCCCCAGTACCTTGCCAATAAAAAGTTGTACCTTCTTTTTTTCTCGGTTTTGCAAATAGCAGTGAACTATTTCCCCACAATAACATCTTTCGGTGTTGAGTGACCTAGGGTGATCCAGATAGCAATCAAATCCTGTTCGATCACATCGTTATTGTCCTTCTTGGCCATTATCATCACATGTTTCCAATTACGTATCTTCATACTCTTATTCCTCGTTGTCTTTGACTTCATCAAATTTTTTTTATTTTCGCTTTATTTATTTTAAGCAAAGCTCACTTGTTTCTGTGAATTTTCCTCCCTTTTTTTGGTTATTTTTCTTTTATTTTGTCTAAAACAATGTCTTCAAAGCTGTTATTCGAAGTAGATGGCGATGATAACAATGGTTCATCACGCAATGTCCATGTAGGGTATCAATACTTTGCCAGTAATTGGAAATGGAGATTGGACCAAATCCAAGCATCTTTCAAACAGAAATAGCAGATGGCTCATCTCCAAATGATAAGGGCTTTGGTGGACGAATCTGTAATAGGGTTGAAGTAGGAGTTTCTTCGCTTGGAATAGTAACCGCACGTGCCATTCGATCTATAAGGTCAGTTGGCTTTCCCATCCTACCCATGAATTATATCATTTCAGCAGGCGTGGATCAAATCGAAGAGCAAAATATTTTTAGCGATGAAGGGGGAAAACGATTTTACTTTCTGATAATCCAACATTCTAGATATTACAAAGGCAGGTCACAAATTTTGTATTACGAATTGGTTCACGAGATCCATATGAACTGCTCCATTCTTCTAAAACTCTTTCTCATTGAAGCTTGAGAGGACCAAAACAATTTAGATTCAGTGGTTGTAGCACATCAGTCACATGTGATGGGAACTTGACCATGATTGTAACATTTCCTTTACAGGTTTTCCTTAACAGTGATACCAAAATGTGGGCAACATGTCCATCATATAGTAAATGCAAAGGACGCTCTTTAACAGTGGCACAAAACACATCCGTCCATTGTGAAAATAATTCGCTTCTCATCCATCCATTTTCCCAGTAAATATAATAAAATTTTTCCCAGTAAATACAACTTAGGGGGTAAAACTTTGCCAGCAGCATTTGCCACTGCTAATGTCGTAGTATCTTCTCTTCTAGCACTGGCTGTTACCCGATAAGCAACTTTTTCTTTGATTGAATATATATTGTAAGTATGTATGTATGAATTTATGTATGCATGTATGTATGATTTATGTATGTATGTATGTGTGTGTGTGTATGTGTGTGTGTATGTGTGTGTGTATATTTTACTTTAAATTAGAATTTAGAAAAAAAATAAATCACGTAATTAATAGTTTTAATTATGATAACAACATCATTTTCAACCATCTATATTTATAATCATATGCATGTCATATTTTCTAAGTGAAAATGGAAATACAAATATCACTTGTCAGACTTTGGTAAAAGGAAAACAGATGATAGATTATAAAAGCATGGTAAATATAAAGTTCTAAATATGAATAAATGGACCTTAATCCATTAGTTCTTATTAACAGTAAGATTTTGTTATATTTTGAAATTTAATATGGAAAACATATAAAAAAACATTTTTTGGTATGATATTTTAAACTTGATTTTTCTTGGAACCCCTAATATTAATTGGAAAAAAGAAAGTAAATTGAAAGTATAATGTTTAGTCTTACAGATCAAAATTTGGTATTACAAAAGGTAACCATATGCTTTGTTAAATAAATTTAAAAAATTACTTAGGAAGTAAATGTAGAAATTCAATTCATTGATATTACATAAGTAATGTAAGGCATATTTTTGGTTGTTGACGATGATGATAAGAAATTATTACTGTGTTACTATAATATTACTGTATATTAGGAATTCAAGCCCAAAATAACTTTCTCTAACTTTTTCAACAAACAAAGTCTACTGCTTAAACGAATTGAAAAAAAGCTTATTATGAGAAAGAAATTTTTTAATGAATAATTTTTATAGCCAACTAAGTCAAATGACATCCAGTAATATAAATTGATATAGAATTTAAAAAAGAATTATATAGACTTGATAATGAGAAAATGTAGTGTGACTTTGCATTAATTTTACTAAAGAACGTCATTGCAGTTTGTTGGAAACATTAAAGAGTTTTCGGAACATGACCAAAACTAAATTTATCCAAAATCTTTACACTATAAAATCATAAACATGAAATATTTTTAAAAACAACATTTTGCTGAAACTACCCCAAAAAGAATCATTAAAAAGGTCTAGAGCTAGGGAACGAAAAAATTTTATCACGTTTCCAAATTGGTCAAGTGATTTCTTCAATTCTAAAAAAATTTTAAGTTATTTGAAAAGCCTGTTGTTACAATGAGAAACTTCAAATGATGACTCCTATATGCATCTAATCTTCATACAAAATTTAAATTATAAAATTAAAATATTTCATCTTGAAAAATTGGTAAAATGTGAGATTTTGGGGAATTTAAGCCAAAAAAAGTATCCTAAAGAACCTATTGTCAGGGAGCAAGAAGTTTCTACTCCTGCCTATATTGTTCAATACCTGTTATGGTCACTTGGCTTCAAGTAAAATTTAATCATAGCTTTGCTTGATAAAATATGCTTAAAAAATATACTGGCATAAATCAAGGCAACAAAATGGAAATGTTTTGAATGCTTTGAAATGCTCAAAAATTTTAAGTTTATAAAATTTCAAAAACTCTTAAGAATAACTTTTAATCTTACCAATTTCTTCAAAGTAGATGTTTTTTGCTCAACAGCGGGAGGATCAGGAAGTTCTAATTCTTTTTCTTCTTCAATGAAAAGTGCATACTCATCAGCATTTAATGTATTTATACCAATCTTTTCACATATAAGATCCAATGCATGACCCACTGATTTACTGTCATCCACCTAAACAAATATCTATTTGCATCAGAGCCTTCCTTTTGAATAATCTATAATAAATTTAGATTTCCAACACTGCATTAATTTATCCCTGAAATTTACTTAAAAGCACCAGTCACGAGAATTCTTAACAAATTAAATAATCTGATTTGTGTCTTTTTAAAAAAATTCAGATACTAACCCCAGGTTTAACTTTATTGTTCAACATGTATTCAATTATTTTTTTTGAGTTGCTTCTTTATAGGTATTAACAATATTCAGCTTATGGTCTCTATCACATTCACAACAGTAATCTTAGGAATGAGAAACGTTGTTTTTTAGCTTTTCGGGCTTTTCGGGCATTTTGAACATTTGCATATTTTGTTATGGGTTTTACCTTGAGTTTCTAATTTGGCAAAGCTGAAATCAATCCCAATGGTCTCTTACTTAGCCTATGTTTAATTGCCCCAAATATTCCAAATTAAACTATGAGGACAAAACACATAGTCTAATTGACATCACATACTTCAAAACTTTTCAGTAGGATGTTTCTTTTTAAAAGGTCTTCCCTTACCAAACTAGATCATGTTTAAATTGCAAAAACCTCAAAATTTATAAAAATATTGTCTATTTCATTCAACTTGGATCATTAAATTTTACAAATTATCATAATTAGCTAATTGCTTTTATTTTGACACTTCATTAAAGCTATTATATGAGGAACACGTTAACCAGTCAAAACCTTGTTTTGTTAAATTTTTGACTTTTGCATATAATTGTTTTCTAAAACATATACTTACAAGTACAGTTTTGATAGTCTGGTCTAACATTTTAACCTTTAAATATCTGTTTTTATCTTTGTAAAGCAGAGTCGTCTAAATAAATAAGAATATAACTCAAAACCTGTAAAAATCTTTATATTTTGGTATTTGAAAAAAACTCTTAGATTCAAATGATTAAAAGCTAAACAATACTCAGAAACTGATTTAAAAATAAAAAATATCTTGAAAAAAAAAAAAAAAAACAACTTTGATTCCAGATCAAGTTTTACCAGAGCATTTGATCCATAAAAATTTCAGTGCTGAAAAGTAAAGATTATCAGAAATAACAATATAATACTTCCGCACAATCAAAACTCAACTTCTAAAGAAAATCAAACTAAATTATACTCAATATTGCAAGCAATTTAGTAGAAAACCTATATGAGTAACTCAAACTAAAGTAATGTATCACATAAAACTAGTTTCCTTAAATTTACTCTAGATATGGTATGGCCAAAAAATGTCTATTTTGAAAAAAGGTTGTATGGGTCAAATATGCCAGCTATGGACTTCTAACATATAAAGTCAGTCCATATGCCTTATGGAGCTGACAAAGATGTTTAGAAAAATAATGAACAACTAAAAAGAAAAAGTAAAAATGAACGAAAATTTTAAATTTATAACTCCTCGTAAGTTTCCCGGAGTCTAATACATTCTACAGCACTGTTTTTGGCACTTTGAGAAATTATGTAGAATATTATTTTTAACAATTAATGCCGTAAATCTATCTACAGAATTGAAATTTTAGAAATTTTTTGAAATCTTGTTTTCTGTGTGGTTGGATGCCAGAAAAAAAAATCACAATAAAACCAGCTTGGTCTAATAATAATTATTCATCACATTGTCAAAGGTTTATAACAAGCATTTATTTATGATAAAAGTGTGACTTTACTTTGTATCAGGTATTTTGCATCACCTGTTTCAAGAGGACTGTCATACGGTAGGCTTTTGAACAGAAAAATCGTTTCAGCTACTCAGCTGAGGCCTTCCAAACTGCTGAGTTTCAAATAAAATTTCAAAAGCTGAACCTGTGATGTCTTGAAATTTACTTCCCAAAGCGCACACAGTTACCTCTTATACTCAATTTTTTAATTTATTGAAATTTTCACACAATGTTGACTTGTATTTCTTCACGCAGATATTGCAAAAATCTGGCTACACCTAAAACCTAATTATATCAATCAAATCTAATTTACAAAATATCAAGTAAACAGTTTTAGAAAGTCAAGTTTGAGTTTGATATATTTGAAAAAAAAAAATAAAAAATATATATATATACAGCTATTTTTTATAGATACAAATAATGAATTTGGGAAAAAGGATGAGGGCATCTAAATTCTGCTATATTGCCCGAAATTAGATGGTGGTTTCACCATAAACACAGTCATCATATGGGCTCGAACCACATATCGCCTTAGATCACTGCGCCAAAGATCCACAAAAAAAATATGGATATCCAAATAAAGATAACTTCATTAAAATCATTTGGTTAAATTTGAGATAAACAAGGGGTGGGGTGAGGAAAGAAATAAATAAAAAAGTAACTTAAAATAAAAAATAATAATAAATGTATGGATTCCGTACTGTTAGCAACAAAATCAAAATTTTGTTCTGTGTATATATGGCTTCATTTAAGATTTTAAAGAAAAAAATTTTTGAGAAAAATTTCTATAGGAATTATAGGGATTGTACTTGGGTTTAATTCTTCAAGAATTACATATTCAATTCTCCATGGAATATGAAGAACAAAATTTCAATATAGTTTCTTTTTTCATTATTATTTACCCCATTACGAAAATACTTGGGGACAAAAAAAAAGTTCTTACTCCATTTTCCATATCATAGTATTGTAGTACTTTACTGTTCATCAGCCACTGACTTTTCTTCCGGTCTTCATTATTGTTTAAAAACAAGCCATAGTTTTCGTCTGAAAGAAAATAAAATATTTAGAGTCTTTAGCAATTTTAAATTTCTGAAAAAAACTTATTAAATGAAGGTTCAAAATACATTTTATTTTTTTAAACCTCGGGTTATCTAAACATAAATTTTTTTTTTAGAAATAAAGGAACAACGACTTCATGTCAGAAATAGGAAAACAACGTCAGTTTTGGATAAGTATTGTTCATGAGGAAATTGTAAGATAAATTTTTTTGGAGATAATTATGAATTCACGATTATCGATTGACTCAATTGATTTAACAAGGCACGTAAGAAGTAACTAACGAGCAATTAATATCAAAAATCATGAAAGCACGGATACCAAATTAATATATTGTAGCTTTGAAAGAGAATAAATCCACAATATTTTTTATTATTTGTTATTAAGGATTTGACAAGTATTCTTGTAACAGACCTGATTCAGAAATATCTTATGCTACCAAAACCTTGTGATTTTACTGGCCAAGCTACTATGTGGTAGCAAATAACTTTTCTCCCTGATATCTTGGTAGCAAAGTGTAGTTTAAAACCGCCAAGGATTAGGCAAATATGACGGGGAGTGAAGATGAGTTAGACATACAACATAATCGGAGAGAAGAACTTAAACGAGAAAAGGTGAAGACAAAAGCTCATAAAAAGATGGTGCGTCAAGTATTATAACAACCAGTGATGGAAGAGAACATAAAAAACGTCTTGCATTTTTTGTCAAAAAATGGACAAACAGTTTCGTGTACAAACCGTTCTTGAGGGCTTATTTCATAATGGATCGTATCTTTATGGTTTAGCCCCCTCCTGGGAAGCAGAGAAGTTGGGTACACATGGTGAAAGCTATGAAGAACAACAATCTGGGACTGGATTGGCAGAAGCATTAGTCAGAAGAGGAAGATCAAATGAAGAACAACAATTTAGGACTGGATTGGCAGAAGCATCAGTCAGAAGAGAAAGATCAAATGAAGAACAGCAACTAGGAACTGAATTTTCAAAAGCATCAATCAGAAGAGGAAGGTCAAATGAAGAACAACAATTTGGGATTGGATTGACAGAAGCATAGTCACAATAAGAAGATCAATTACAGAACTACAACTTGGAAATGGATTGGCAGAAGCACTAGTCAGAAGAGGAAGATCAAATGAAGAACAATAATTTGGGAATGAATTGAATGAATGAACCACCAGTCAAAAGAAAAGCAACAGAAAAGTCAAATATAAAAATTGGATTGAGAATGACATTAAAAGAGAAAGAAAATGAACAATGAGGAGAAAATCAGATGTTTTCAAAACCAAAAAAGTTGTCAAAAGGAAATTGGACAAGACTTATGGAGACATCTATCCAGAGTAGCAGTGCCGGTATTTTCAGGCAAGAAAAATCAATATCAGAATTGGAAAGCAGCATTGAGCTCCAGCAACATAGTCTTTGGCTATGACAATACCTATCAGGAAAAGCTTCTAAAGTTATTGACAATTTGGGGTACACTAGAACGGCATATAATGCTGCCAAAGAAAGATTTGAAAGAAAATATGGAGAAAAACGCAGACAAATCGCTATTTATCTACAAGTGGAAAATTTCAAAACTGTAAAGTACAATAACGTAGGTGATTTGAGAAATCTGTGGATATATTTGATATTGCAGCAATTAATCTAAAAGAATAAGAACTAACAGATTGATCATTATATAAAAGTTCAAAAGAAACTCCCAGAAAAAATGCTAAGTGAATTTCTACAATGGGTGTTTAAAAACAATAAACTTGCTGGAGTGGAAACTCTAAGAGAATGGGTAATACAGGGCACTGAATTTTATACAATCGCACAAGAAACGATATATGGGTTGACTAGAGAAGAACCAAGCACTTATAAAAAAGCCAATAACCTAATTTGGAGGAAATTCCACACAAATACCCAGTGCATGAAAATCATGCAAAATTTGTTATAAGGATCATGGAGTTTGGGCATTTGAAAGATTCAAATTACTAACAGAGAATCAAAGGTGGGAATTTGTTAGAAAACATCAACTGTGCTACTGTTGCCTTGGTAATAACAATTTTGGAAATGAATGTACAAGAACTCGAAAATGTGGCATGGATGGTTGTCAAGATAGTCACAACATTCTCTTACACCAAAAGAAAAGAAATAAAAAAGGAAGTACAACAAGAGAACAGACTACTATGCTCACAAATCCAACAAAAACATTACAAGATGTGGCAATGAGGACATTATCAGTTATTTTGCTTAATAGAATTCAAAAAGTAAAAGCTAATGCCCTGCTGTCCAGTATTCAAACAGATGCCAGTACTCAATCATACATAAATAGTGATGAGGCAGCAGAATTGGGACTAAAAGGTGAAATGAAGGAAATCAAAGTTAATGTATTGAATGGAAAAGGGAAAAGTTGATACGTTTCAAACTATGTCTGTAAGTTTATACCTAGAAGAAAATAAGGATGAAAAAGTTCAAAATATGATAAATACCTTAACAGTTGACAGAATCACTAGCAACATGGAGGTTGTGGACTGGAGAAAATATCAAAATAATTGGCATCATCTGAAGAACATAACTTTTGAAAAGTGGGAAAATTGGAAATTGAGCAATTGCGGATATGCTAATTGGAATAGACAATGTGTACTTTCATACATCACAGAAAGAATTAAAAGGGAGCCTTGGTGATCCAATAACAGGACTAACACCATTCGGGTGGAAATTTATTGGGGCGTTTGGATGTAATTCTAACTTTCATACTTGTCACACTAGAACTCTCTTTACACGGGTAGCCAATGTTGACATAATCAATAATACTCTCAGAAAGTTTTGGAAATCGAGAATGTTCCTGCTTCTTCAGAGATGGAATCCAGTAGTAGTGAAGATAAATTAGCTTTAAAGCAAGTACAAAATTCCGAGCAATAATCATGTCCCAGGAATTATGAGCAACTGGACAAGGATGTGACGAATCATTACCAGAAGAAATAAAAAAATGGTCAGACATCTGGTTTGATGAACTGGCAAAAATAAACAAATGCAAAATATCACAATGTTTACGTTACAAATCAAGAAAAAATTGTTTCTTCCACCCTTCACATATTTGGCAACACCTCACAAAATGCAATTGGCTCAGTGGCTTAAATGTCTCATTGTTACAAAAGCGGTGAAATATCTAGTTCTTTTGTTTCATCAAAGACTGGTGTTGCTCCATTAAACTCCTTGAGCATTCCAAGATGTATTGGGTTTATGACTTTCGCTCTCCATCATAGAAGCTTTATATTGTACAATAAAAATGAAACCTGCTATATTTTGTTCTGATAGCATAAATGTATTGTCCTGGATTAAAAACCAAAGTTAAAGATTCAAGGCATGCAATCACATTCAAATCCAAACCAATAGTGTTACGTTCCGACTAATACAAACCCAGCAGGTTTGGTATCTAGAGGAATGAATATTGATGACTTGGTGAAAAGTAAACTGTGGTGGAAAGGCCCAAAATTCATTAAACCTGAGAATAAATTTAAAACTAAAGAATCAAAAATGTAGAGAGAAATAGTTCATGTAATGCATTTTTCAGCTACTGATGGCGGTTAAAAAAAGACTTTCAGGTTGGATAAAATTAACAAGTGTTAGCATGGGTGTGACGATTTCTAAACAACTTTAGCAGAGAAAATCAAACTACCGAAGTTTTAACTGAAGAGTAGATGATTCAGGTTGCGAAAATTGAACTAATTGTTAAAGCTCAAAAGCAAAGATCGTTGAAGAAATTAGCTAGAAACTGGAAATGGCATATCCAAAAGGAGCAACTTAATAAAATTGACGCCTCGAATTGATGACAATGGTTTAACGCGATGTAACAGAAGATTAAAATATGCCAAATTCCCTCCTACAGACACAAGAAATTCAATTATTTTACCAAGAAAAAACCACGCTACTAAACTCATTATAAAAGATTGCCATGAACTGGGGATATTCATATACTGACTGAATTATCCAAAAAATATTTTAATTTTAGGTTGAGAAGAAATAAAGCAATGGCAAATGGAGTGTTCAGAATGCAGGAAACGAAAAGCAAAATCATTGTATCAAATCATGAACACCATAAAACCCTCAAAAAAGATGGCGAAACATTTTTGGCATCGGTGAATGAAAGAATGGATACTAATGTTTGGACCAAGGAAGAAATGGCATTCCATGATAGAAAACTTGTTGGTAGGAGGTTTCTTGTGTTATCTGAAAACTCACCAATAGGAGATTGGCCTTTAGGCCATGTGACAGAAGTTTTTCTAGAAAAAACGGTGTAGTGCGAGTAACTAAAGTGCCAATTGTACAAAAATGTACCCAATTGAAAAGAAGAAAATAAGGGATCTTGACCATTCGGTCAAGAGGAAGGATAATGTTCACGAGGAAATCATATGATAATTTTGATCGGAAATAATTAAGAATCGACGAATATTGATTAACTCAGTTGGTTTAACGAGGCACTTGAGAAGTGATTAACGAGCAATTAGTATCAACAGTCACAAAAGCACAGATACCAAATAAATATATTTTAAATTTGGGAATGTACAAATTTCTGAATTTTTTTTATTATATGGAGTTAAGGATTTGACAGGCATTCTTGTAAACATACTAACTCGGAAATATATTACAAAAATCTTGTGATTTTACTGACCAAGCTACTATGTAAAAAATAACTCCCCCCACCCCCTAACACACTCATTAATAACCACCTGCTTCATTAACTACCAACAAAAAAATTACTTTTGCATATATGTAAATGATTAGAATAAAATTACTTGGTTTCGCTTCTGTACCAGCAACCTTCTCTTGAATCGAAGCAATAACTTGTTCAACTCTATCCGTTGTGCTGACCTATGAAAGCGTAATGTTCACTAAAACTATGATGTTGTCATAATTAAAAATATATAGGCCACAAACTATAAAAGAGGGATAAAGTCTGTTATTCAGTTAAAGCAATTTCTTACAATTTCTATGGTTTTATCCATATATTCACTTAAATTACTTAAATGAGCATTGGGATTCACTTAGGGATTATTAGAGGCTAGAATATTACTTGCAGCATATGTAGAAATAGGTTAACTAACAATTTGACTTATGATAGGTAAGAAATCAGGTGACATATGTCACTACCCAATCCTGTACCTCTTACTGACGCTTACTGTTATTTATTAGGTGAAATAAGCCTCACGCCATCAATTTTGGAACATTAAGGTTTTAAAATCCCGAATAATACAAATTAATAGGTCTATGAAATCAATATCTATTTTTCTGTTAAAAAAAATTTGTAAACCCAATCTTAAGCTCTTGCCTATATAGGCTTATTGCTGACATTCTGTCATCAATATATATCATTCTTGTTCACACTTTCATATCAAAAAAACTGATAAAATCAATTTTTCTGTTTAAATACCTTAAAAATCTTGTTGTGGGTTAGTTTAAAAAATCAGATGTAAAATACTCAGACAATCAAAAAGATCACAAATGAAAGAACTTTTTACGCATACGGAAATAAAAGAAAAGCATCTATCTTACCTCTTGTTTTCAAAATGCCTAAATAGCTCATGCCACTTTCAAAAGTATGATCTTATAAGTAATGGTAAACCAAAAAATAAGAAAACCCAAAAAATGTCTATTCCCATATCCTTTACATACCCACCAAACATTCTAAACAAGGTATAT
>JAUZNK010071474.1:0-11612 GCA_035046665.1 Euphysa ruthae
TTATATATATATGTACTTAAATTTCTTATTCTAGCATAAATAAAAATAGAGGGAAGTGGGAAGTGGTATTCCAAAATGAGAAATAATTTAGATTTATTAACTGTTGTTAACTACGTTTTTAGACCCTGGCATGAATTTCTTTCAAAGTTTTCTAGAAGTTTAAAATTAATCTTATATATAGATTAAGAATTTAATATGAATGGACGATTAAAAAGAAAAATTTCTTGTGAGTGTTTAGACTAAAGATAATTTAAAAAAATGAATGTTTTGGAAATGAGAACTCAAAATTTTACGCTCGTTAGCATGTATAAAGTCAGTTTATCAAAACTTTATAAACAGTTATTTTTATACATTCGTATTTAAAATGACTGTCTTAGACTGTTTTTAAAAATGGAAGTTTATGTTCTAGTACATTGAATAAAATAGGTTTAAATTTTATTAACCCATCCTAGGTATCTAATGAAATCCGTCAAATGATAGAAACACTATCAACAACCATGGCTACTGTTAATGCGAGACATGCAAATGAAAATATAATAACTTTACACGAAATTGAAAAAGCAGTTGAAAATGCTATAGCAAAAAATCAACCGCATGATGAACAGACTATGGGTTTGCTTAAAAACGCTTTCGTATCAGTAGTTCACGATATACACAACAACCATGGTAGGTTATATCCAGAAACAGTTAGCCCTAATGATCTTACATATGGTGGCCGCATTGCAACAGCAATACAAACATCAGAAAACAATTTAATGGAGTCGTCTCTATCACCGACAACCGATGACGTTCTTATTCACGCCAATGAACCTCTAGATATAACACATAAAGAATCTTCACCGATATCTACGATCATTCTCCATGATTCACACGTAAACCGAGTATCGCCAGATCCACAGATTGATACAAACGGTGCAGATATAGGGAGTACATTATCCGAGACGCCGCAAATATCGGATTATCGCCAAACAAACCCATTGCGTACTGGTTTAGATAGCAATGGGGTTATTGGCCGACTACACACAGTCAAAAAAATCTTAGATGAACTCACAGATATCGTGACACTTCACCCTTCTGAAGATGATCTGACAACAGGAACTGATCATAAAATATTGGGTAAGACGCAGATTCGAGTGAAGTTTGTTGATTTGTCTGGTCATAACAGGGCTCCTGATACAATAGAAGGCGGGCGTATTGGATCATCTATGTTACAAACTGCAGCAGCACCAAATGAAGAGGAAAAAGCTGCGATAAGACACAAAATAACGAAATCATCTTCAAAGTTACATAGCAAAAAAAAGGAGAATAGTGTAATTATAGCTAAGAATGAAAACGAGCGCTCTATCATTATTGCATCAATATTTGGAAGGGTTATCAAAGAAATGCTAAAGACAGGACTAAAAGGAGCAACATACAAATCACTGACATAACTTGTTGCCAGCAAGTAAGTTTTCTAAAACGCCGTTATTTTACATTTTAATTTTTTATTCAGTCCATTATCTGCTGGAAAAATAATTTTTGTTTAGCATCAATTTTAAAACGTTGTTTATGCGACGCACTGATTTAACCTTGTTTTGACTATGGACTTTCTTTTTGGTATTTAGGCCTTGACGAATCGCTTGAAAAATGCAAAAAACAAGTTCATAAGATTTTGCTTAAACTCGGATAACCATGCTCACATCAATACTGAACAGTATTGAGAGCAATAAACTCGCTTGTTTATATGAGTCAGTACGTTGTTGCACATATATTTAAGTTTTGCAATAATCTAATTTGAATTGTACCTTTTAAAGTTTATGAGAATGAAATAATATCTCTGCGCAACAATCCTTTAAGGCTAGACGCACACTTTAGGAGATCAACTGTAGGAAAAAATATGTTTGTCATTACAAGGTTCTTGGAACAATCTTTCTTAATGAAATAAAAGAAATAATAGACCACAATATATAGATTTAATATTTATGGATTATAGCTAATACTATTTTTATTTATCTATGAGGCTTTTATTTTTCAAAGGTTGACAAGAACACAACATGCCGGTTAGGGATTATAAGGGATTTGATTACAAGGGACTGAATTTTAGGGAATGGATTGTAAGTGCATTTTTACTAGATATATAGGGAATGGACTGCATTAAGTAATGGATTATTAATGCATATTTGGGCAAATGATAACACGCTTTTAGCCCAATTCCAGATGTTGTATATCACCCCAGAATAGATCTTACTGTATGAATCGGAATTCTTAAGGGAATAATAAGGAGAAAACAATTACTAAAACATCCATAGCTAGGTGTTATATAAAAACATATTTTTTTAAAACATTTTTCTGATTTAGATAGAAAGATTGAGAAGTTATATAAACTAAAAAGTATCCAACTATGATATAATGTATCCAACTACAATATAATGTATTCAACTACAATATAATGTATTCAACTACGATATAATAAGGTGAATAAAGTTTCTTGGTTTTTCGGAAACCTCACCTACTTTGGAAGCCATGATGCGATTCAGGAAATTATAAAAAACGGATTCCATTTCATTCTTGATAAAGAAACATGTTGTAAATTCCAAGGTTTTTCATAACTACCATTGCACTCAACTAATGTATTTATAACCTGTTGTATATATTTAGAACTAAAACCGAAGAGATTTATTGTTAGTTTCAGTAAATTATTCGTCTTCTAGAATATTCTTTTCTAAGTTCCAATACGGTTGTTTCCTTTACGGAATATCTTTACCTTCAGCTACTAAAACACTAAAAGTACAAATAATATTATCAGTTTATTATTCCAAAGCATATTTCAATAAAATAAAGAAAAATATTTGTGCTGTATAGAACTTAAACTCTTGCAGTAATAGGATAGAAAAAACTTATGCTTGATGTAACCAGGTTGTTGCCAAACTCAAGATTATATTGGTTGGGTATCTGTTAGATTTTTGAAGTTCTGAAGATCAAAAAATGCTGTTCCAATTTGTTTTTAATGTTTCAAAATTAAAGCCCAAAAAAATTGGAATGTGTCATACTGGATATGTGTCATACTGGATATGTGTCATACTGGATATATCCACTCGAGTTAGTTTCAGACTATTTTTGCTTTTGCACGACACATTACTCGAATTTTTTGAGGCTTTAATTTTGTCAAATTTTTAAATTATTTGAATTATATATAATTCAATAGTTTCCTTTATTTCGTTTGGGTGTGTTTTCCGAAATAAATCCTCACCATGGCAAAAATATGCAGCAGTTTTCTACGTGTGGGTGTCATTCCTTTATCTTTCCAAAAAATATACATATTGCAAATATTATAAATCAATAAAAAATAAAAAATGAAAAAAGAAAAAATAATGTCCTATAGAATACATTAAAGTAAAATAGGTGGTAAAAGTATATAGATATTTACAACAAAGGATACCAAAGAATATGTATTATCTAGGTTAAAGCCCCAGGAAAAAATATTTCCACTAATCCCCTTAGGCAGTAAACAGAGCTTTGTCGACAGATGATTTCGTTTTTAATGTACTTTTATTGCAGTAATTTGACGGCTAATACTTCATGAATACACAAGATAAAGTCTTGTTTGGCACTGAAAAGTTTTCACTGCTGTTTCAACTGTTCTGTTATTGCATCTATTTTAGACTTTTGCATCTTTATACAGGATTGAGCGTTGTGAAATTTTTGACATGATCTGATTTGACCGTAATTTTTACTAGTATTTGGAGGTAATATGTGAATGAATTCTATATTTAAGAATATCTAAGAATAGTAGATTATTTTTGTCTTTAAACATACAAATTTAAATTGGAAAAATGTTTAATTTGACTACATCAAGTAGCTACTGTTAAATGTTATTCATTACATAAGCGGCGTTTTCAAATTTACTCAAAAAATATATTTTTTTTTACATGCACGCTCTTGAAGACTTTTCAATTTCATCAATTTTTTTATGGGTACAAGGCCCTGCTATATTGACATAGGAAAGATGTACATGAGTTAGATTAAAGTAGTGTTCTTCCAAGTTAAGATTTTTATGAATTTGACCGTATCTCTTGAAAATATATTCTAATCTTTTCATTTCAATTTTATTGATGAACAGTTTGGGCGGTCTTAAAGACAGTCCCATCGTTTTCTTTGGTTTATCAAATTGGGTATAGCTTAGTTTTATATCATTCAGAGATAGCTATCTACTTTAAACTGAATATGAAATTTTTCTAATTCTCTCTGTATGGCATTATATTTATAACAGCAGTTTAATAAAATAGATTGGTATCATCAGCTTATATTACTTCAGATGCTTTATCCACATTATTATTATAAAGAACACCAATGGTCCTAATATTGATCTTTCAAGGTTCATATTTTACCTGACAAAGAACTCCAATCACTAGGGTTAGCCTAATCTTAGTAACTACTTATTGATATAATTGGTATCACCAAGTGCTTGGTTTTTTAATACCACATATACTGGCGGTTCGGCAGACCAAGTGTCTGGTCCAACAAAAAAGAATTAATAGCAATAACGAATAAGCAGAGATAAAGTTACCTGGATTTTCTTTGGGTACATATTGTTTTAGGTGACTATCTTTTTTGTTATTTTTGATTATATGTTGTGACCATTAAATCCATGTTTTAGCATTGTTAGTAAAATTCTGTGCTTTACTATGTCAAATGCTATAGAGAGATCTACAAACATTCCTAATGTGAACTAAGCTTTATCAAAACAATTGAAAGCTTTAATTGCGAGTTTAATAACACCAACTTTATTACTAAAAACCAAATTGATTTTTGTATAATGAAATCATTGGATGATATCAGATAATCATATATCCTAATATAGATTATTCTTTCAAATATTAATAAAATTGACGGAAGAGAAATTGTCCGCTAAATAGATGTGACGCCTCATTAATCTTTTTTTAATACTGGGTTTACATTGGTAAGTTTCCTTTATATCATGCGTTTTTCAAGTTGTTTAGAAAAGCAGGTAGTTTTAACTTTTGCTATAATTTTTTACGTTTTATAATAATTTCTATGAACTTCGTGTCTAGCTTTAAAAAATTTTGTATAAATTTCTGATTTCTTTTTGATGACTTGATTAAAGCTGTCTTCCACGGGTTATTGACTTCTTTGAACTTATTTTCAGCTATTGTGACAGTAAAAACATTATCGAAGGTATATTGGCGAATCTGAGTAAAGTCTTCAAATTTTTAACCAGTAGTGATCCTTTTCATCTATGCATCATAAGAGTAAGGAACCAGTAGTGATCCTTTTCCTCTATGCATCATGAGAGCAAGGGACCAGTAGTGATCCTTTTCATCTATGCATCATGAGAGCAAGGGATTATTTTATCCTAAGATCATCAGATATTTTATTAGTTTTATCTTTTGATCAATGTCTCTTTTGATAACTGAATTATTAGATCATAGAATTTCTGAATAATTAGACTTTGGATTGGGGAATTTTTATTTCATAGTTCACTCAATTGATTTTTATTCTCTTAGATCTATATATTATACGGTGTTCTGATATGTGGTCTGCTATTCAAGGAATCTTTACAAAAATATTTTTTTCGATAGTTGTATCTTCAGATTTTTGAAAGAGGGTTCGTTTCAAAGGATATTACAGTTTTGATAGCTTTACTTATTCAGATCAATGGAAGTTTATTTTAATCTTTGTGCCAATATAAAATTATCGACTTTTTACAACTGAATCCCTGGATAGTTATATCAAAGGTTATTTTGATCTGTAGTATTTTTTTTTTTTTAATAGATATTTGAATAAATGGAATTTTGCTATCCATGTTTGGATGGATAATGGCTCCTCAAGTGAGTGATACTTGAGACCTTTTAATTATTCGATCTTAAATCATCGGATATTATTTGGTTTATTAATCATTCGATTATTTATTGACTTTATACTTAGGTGATTTGATCTTCTGATGAAAAGATATTTAACCACTAAATACACGGAAATTCGTTTAAATGGAAATTTATATTTCTAGATGAATTAACTTTGAAACGCTAAAAATTTTGACTATTTGATATTAGTATAGATTTGTTTGTATCAACAAAATATCAACACACTTTTGCATCCCTATATCTCTCGAATAACCGATTTTTAAAACACAGGTTTTTTAGTTTACTGAATTCTTTGATAATTTATCATTTTGATCGCTCAATCTTTGGATCTTCTACCGTTAGATCTTCATAAAGAGCGGTTAATTGCACCACTGCATTTTTAAGTCATTGCATCGTTGGATAATTGTTTCAATGATCTTTAGTTCCTTAAATAAATACTTTGAACGCTAGAACTGCAGATCATTGGCTAAAGGGATCATTGGAAATATGGATAACTGTTTTTTTTGTAACAATGAATCGTTGGTTCATTTGATATTTTAATAAATGGTCCTGTAAATCACTGGATTGAATAGTATAATAACTTATCTCTAAATCTCCAGATTTTTGGACCACTGACTTCTATGACTATCTATCACTGGATAATTTGGCCGTCGGAACATTTCATCAATTAGATTTATAGATCTTCGAACCAATTCATCACTAGGTCAACCATCGATAAAAAAATGTACCATAGAAGTGGTGACAAATGAGCCAAGAAATATGAAAAAAATTATTGCTATAATAAGCCGTCGTAAAAAGTAAAGAGTATTCAAAGTTAATAAAAAAATATTACATTTTGAGTCCCAAAATACGAAAAGAACTTGAATTCCATTTTGAACCAAAATTAAGAAGACATCTTAATTCTGAGCTTGCGAATAAAATTTCATTCAACTAGCTATAAATTCATTCAGTCAACTATAAATTGGGAATTTCTAAGTTACTAGTGTTTCTATCGACAGATATAATATATTGTTTGCACAGTACTTTATTTCGTGCAGCGACACAATTTAGATTTGGATAATAAGGACTTGACTACATCATTAAAATTTTGCAATAAACATTTATCCATTATTTTCTTCGCAGTGACTTAAAAAAAAACATTTTACTAGTCTTTCAAAACCAAATATTTGAACACAGCATATATTTTCAGACAATAAAACAACTCTTATTTAATAAGCAAAAATATTTATAAAATAATTTTAAAATAAATTTAATACAGTAATTAAAATGATATAAATTTAGTACCAAAATCAATATTGTTACAAATAAAAGAAATGAAAAAAATAATACAAAGTTGGAAGAAATAATATTTTTCGTTTTTCTTGATATACTATTAAAAAAAAAATCTTTTCCCAAGTGGTAAAATTCAGAAAATTTTGAACATAAGTACAAAATTGTGTAATTAAAAAATTTCAGTCGCTTATAAATTTTGGTTTAAAAACTTCATTCCTATCCACGCTTTAAAACGATGCAAACAGATCAGCACTACAAAATTATTACAGTGATCCAAATTTTCGAAATAGCAAGACACTAGCTACTAATTTTAGAATTAAAAGACGGTTTTACGTGCAAAAAGATTTAAAATCGTGTTTCCGTTCAACCTTCGGTTTAAAAGAAAACTGAAATATATTGAGACAAAAAAAAAGAACGAAAAAAGAAAAAAAAAAGATTGAATTTTTTATATTTACAGCATGATTCTAATCTCTAGATAAAATAAATAATCGACATGTTCACAAGAATGAAATTATTTTTTTTTTTTTAATTTTTATATTTACGTAAAGGGATTGAAAAAAAAAAAAAATATATATATAAAACAGCAAAATGCTAAAAAATAGCGAGTTAGGCAGTAAAAAATAGCGAGTTAAGCAGTAAAAAAGAGCGAGTTAAAAGCAGTAAATAATCATTTTATTATGCAAATATCACACAAAACTCGTGAGGATTGGAACAATTTTTTTTGAGGGAAACCATGAAATGTAGTTTTTGGACTATATCCGTTGATTTTAAGAAGCCGAAATACAAAAGTAATAAAATTTTCAAACATGGGTTAAAAGATACTCTCTATAGTCCTTCAAACTCGAACAAAATTTCAAAAAAACGAATGAACGTATTTCGAGAAAATTTTGTTTTGAGATCTAAATCAGCCCAAAACAAGTTTTTCCAATCATCATTAAAAAAAAAAAAAAAAAAAAAAAAAAATGAATGAGTAAGTAAGTGATTACGCAAAAACGGAAGCATGACTAAATTTTTAGGATCTTGGTCAGTTTTACAGGGGTTTAAAATCTTATACATCAGGTTTATTTTTAAAGAGTGGCCAGGTTTCAGATAAAAATTGTTGACTTGTTCTAAAAGATCATAAGTTTCGACGTTCTGAAAAATTGAATGAAACAATTTTTTTAGAAAAGATGACTTCGAAGTGTTGTTTAAATATTTACGTTTCACATTCGATGAAAAACAACTAAGTAAAAGTGCCACTAACGGATGGAGGAAAAGAAATGGCAAATTTATAGCATACACCAGCTTCAATAAATACCCGTTTAAAACAAAGACAAAATTAGTTTTTACCATGAGTAGCAAGTAAGTAATGTGCAAACTAAAGTTAAGTCTGTGATTAAAATATGCATGAGCTATCTTTTTAAAAAGATAAAACCTGCAAAGATAGTAGTTATATTACTACAGCAAAGACCTTCTTTTTCCCAAGATTTACTTATATTATGGAGAACCGACAGAGTCATAGTTTGATTGTGGATCGGTACTTGTAGGTAAATCCTGTCTCTCAGGAGAAGACGAAGATTGGCCATAAACTAAAAAAAAAAAAAGATTTTTGAGAGTCAATATATTAAAGCAATTGCATATAAATTACTCCGACCACAAGAAAATAAGTTTATACTTACCCGAGTACGTGAAGTTACAACTAGTTACAACTAGCTATTTTAGTACTTCGCAGTTTTCATTTATTTTATGGAGATTTTGATGCAACTCGAAATCAAATATTTTATATTAAACAAATAATTTAATTCGACTTCGTGATAGACATTAAATTCATTCCGTAATATAAAGAAAATATTTTTTTTTAATGTATGTGGTGTTATTTAAGTATTCATAGAGGATTAACTCTTGACTGTTGAGTTTTGAATCAGTACAAAAACAAACGCTTTTAATCATAATATATAATAAATTTTCATAAAAGGTTATTAAGGCGCAATCAGTTCTGCTGCAAAACAACTGTTTATTTGTACAACCAGTTTCAAGGTTATTCGAAAATGATATAATATATTTGCTTTAAAAACAAACTACCATATAAATTTGACAGTGGAATACTGAGACGACGAATAGATTGGAGAATCATCTAAGAAGATTTCTTTTAGGGGAATCTTATTAACAGAAGCTTGAGCAATTCATGTAATATTACATGAAAGAATATATAAAGAGCATCCAAAAAAACCGTTAATTAAAAAAAATTTTGTAAGATTTAAAAATAATGTAATGAATTATCATGTTAATCATTTTGAAGAAACACTCTGAAGGTACATTACTCTCTACCAAGAAAAGAATACTAGCGCAATAAGAATTAGCAAACCAATAACAAAAAACTGATTACCAAGTAAAAATTTCCCTTGCTAATATCAGTCGTGTGAATGAAATCGTTATTTTCATTAAAAAGACAGATTGCAACTTAATGTTAAAATACCGGAAGTTTGAAAATATAAGCAACACATTGAACATTAAATCATTCCTAACGGACGTGGGAAAGGCCGAAGGCTAAATTTATAAACAGGAAATCAAGGTTTATAACTTTCCTTGCACAATAAAACAAGAATAATTAGGAAAAAGAAAACGTTTGGTTGCCGAAAGACAAACTAATGTATTGAATTCCAAGAATAACAAGTATGTCTGAAACCGATATCATCACGCCAATGATACTGTTGGTAGTTTTTGTGTTTATAGCTCTATGTTTCACTATGGCATATCGAAGTTGCTTTATGTTAGTATGCAAAAATCACGGAGTATTAGTAGAGATAGACCACGACATTAGCGATAATAATACAACCATAATTGACTGTGTTTTCTTTTATTGCTATGGCAGAACGTCTTTTAAACCGAAATCGTTCTTATTATTTCGAAATGGTTTCAAAAAACTGAATATTGAATCATCAACAGATTTAGATCAGTCAATATCTTATATGCTGATTGACTCGTGCGTCATTTGTCTCGAAGAATTCCGAAATCACGAAGAAATATATAAATTAAACTGCAAGCATATGTTTCACGATAAATGTTTACAAATATGGATTTTAACAAAGCCGACAGCTACATGCCCTATTTGCAAGGAGTGTATACAATGCGAAGTGCTAAACATAGGCGCAAGAGTTCACATTGGATATCCACCAGACAGGATAACAGAATTTTATCAGATATCACACTTTTAATAATCTCAGCATAAAAATTAGTTTTAAGAAATTTTATATATTTTTGAAATGTAGTGTGTAAACGAAACAAAACACTGCTCAATTTTACTTTCACCGAAAAAACGACCTGTGGTTCGGAAATTTATAGAGGTAATTAGCCAGGAATAGAAGTTTACAATGAAAACAACCTATGTGCTATAAATTCACCAAGAAAACGTAACTAAAATAGCAAATTATCATATATTATGTACAAATATGTAAAATTATGCAGCACCAGCTCCTCTAAGCACTCACACAGCAAATTTAGCTTCAACTCCGACATTTAATGGCACCATGACAGGGTCGTGTGAACAGAACACATGAAGTAACGCACAATAAATGCAACTTAAACATAAAGAGCAATAAGCCCAAGGGAAGAAATAATACATTTCAAATAGATCTTTCATTAGCTATAAATTTCCTTTTTTATTTAATTTTTGAAAAAGCGTGGAGGTGGTATAACCAAATAAAAATATAACGCACTCTGTGTCTAATAAACCATAAGTCTCAAGTAATACGTAACAAACCCCATCATGAGTATTACAGCAGCAATATATAAAATTTTAAATAAATTGCAGGTTTGAAAACATATTGGCCCAGTGTCAAAAATCAATTAGAGTTTCTGCCAAATGTTCGGACACTATCACTTACGATTACTAAACTTCTCATGTCGAAAAAATTCTGATATATTTCTTTAACTTTGATCTAAACTTTTTATACATTCCTCTAACATTAATCAAAATTTCGTATATATCCCTCGAACATAGATCAAAATTTTGTATAAATTCTTCTTACAGCTTTAAATTTTTAAAATAAATTCTACTCACATCTATTAAAAATTGAATACATCCAGGTTTCCAATCAAGATTTTCAATGTATTCCTCTAACATCGATAAAATTTTGTATCAATGACAAAAGGCCTGATTTTAGACTTAATTTGATGGACTTTAGACGATACTCCAGATAATTACATGGATTCTAACACGATTAGCATTAATATGGTTCCTTATTCCAGCCAAGCAACATATTTCGAATATGTTCAGAAAATTTTAATTTAAAATCTACCGTGACTCCTAATAATATCTTGTTTCTTTGCAAAATTGAAAAATGTTAAATATATTTTTGCATGGATCTTTAACACTTAAAAACATAATTTGGACCTTTGTTGCGTTTAGTAACCATGGAATTATCACAGATCCAGTTTTGGAGTCTACCAATATCATTATATAACTAGTTTCGAGTATTATTAAAAATGTTATCACATGCA
>JAUZNK010071474.1:11712-30491 GCA_035046665.1 Euphysa ruthae
TATAAGGTGTTATCACATGCATATAAGGTGTTATCACATGCATATAAGGTGTTATCACATGCATATAAGGTGTTATCACATGCATATAAGGTGTTATCGTGAGCAAAATTACAAATCTCAGATTCAAGTATAAAAAAGAACATATCGTTAATAAATATATTAAATAAAAGTGGTCCAAGAATGGAGCCTTTAGGAACTACTGGTATAATTTCTAACTACTCATCGAACATTGAACCCAGTTTCATTCTTTGTTTCCTGGAAGAGAGGTAGCTTTTTATAAGTCTCAGACTATTGTGAGAAAACCATATGCCGCAAGTTTAGCCAGGATAAGATTGTGAGATATGCAACTGTATACTTTAGACAAATCAATTAGAATCGTATCTACAAATCCTTTTCTATCAAGACATTTTTGCCACTTTTGAAGAAGACGAAACAAAGAGTGTTGGGTAAAAATGTTTTTCCGAAAACCACAAAGTATGGTAGAAAAATTGTCCTCCAAAAAGTCAGTTATTTGCCGAAAGAGAATCTTTTCAAAAACTTTAGAAGCAGTAGGTAAGAAACTGATGGGATGATAATCCCCTTTATCTGCATTATGGACATAAACAACATTTCAAATGACCTGGTAAGATGCAATTGTTAATGTATTTATGAAATCGCAAATTAAAGGTGGTTTTATATACAACATGATATTCAAAAGCCATAGAGGCATTATCACTACCCTTCTTTGACTTAACAATGACGCCATGAACTTCATCAAGTATAACATGAGAAAAATTGAAGGGGTTTATAATGGGGCGTTTCCTTTTTATTCCACAAATACTAGGATTGGTATCAAACATTTTGACAGATTGTAAAATAGGATCACTATATAACAATTAAGCAGAGTTGACACAGTGGTAGGATGTTGGACTATGAAGCGAAAGGTTATGAGTTCAACTCCCACCTCTGGCGGAAATTTATTTCCATATTATCTCTGAGAATTCTTTCATTGTTAAAAAGAGGTTTGCTGAAAATAAACGGTTTGCAAGCATCCTAAAAAGATCTTTTTCCCTCTTCTATTTCAATACTACTAAAGAAAGATTTCTCCTTACGAACGAGACTAACAACAAGATTTCATTGTTTACTAAAAGCAGCTTGGTCAGTAGGAAGATCTGAACTATTGATTTAGCATTTGTCAAGATAAAGTCAATACAAATGCCTATTTTAAAACAAGTCTTTTTTTAAATAGATTATCAAGACCATGTTCTGAAGTAAATTCATTTAAAAAGTTATTACCAGGTTCTAAGGTTATGTCATCGTATATTAATAAAAATCTATAAATTTAGATAAATCTATTAAAAAAGCTTTTCCAACACACTTGAGAAGACTGTAAACAGATAAAATCAACAAATTTCTATGAGCAATGGCTTTTTCAATAGGAATGACCTGGATATTTAAAGAGCGTGGAAAATTAGTTAATCGTTTAGAAAGAAGATCTGACTTTTTCAGAACGAGTACACCTCAACTAGACTGCTATCAAGCTTTGTTTCAGCAAATGTTAGAATATCCTATGTATTTTCCAATTAGCTATGGGTTCACTGTTTTGTTCCTTTACTATCTTTTTTTTTTTGTTTTTGAATCTTTATAAAAGTTGGTACATATGTTAGTTATAAATATAATTTAATCTAATCCAACTAAGTACATTGTAATGTCTAATAAAATCAGCCATATATAATAAATAAAAATAAACAATAAACAATTAACTACAATAATTAAATCCTGCATATTTTGTACGTGCAACCTTTTCCATATCACAACTTTAATCCTAATTTTTGTTCATGAAGCAAGTTTGAACTCATCAACTTTGGAGGTAATGACTCGTAGATTGCTAATACTGATAGTGGTAATATTGTCCATTCCAAGAAGGGTTTCAAAACTAGATTCCTGCTCTTGATATAAAACTCTTAGTGCCCACTTGTGTGTTCTATTTATCAAATAATTACATGATTGAGAGCAAAATATACTTATGAGGGGGCAATAGTTGAAACTTAATCTCACAAATGCCTGATAGAAAAGTTTAGCTTTCTCAAAAGAAGTATACATTCGGATTCTACGTAAGGCCTTGACTTTATTATTTGCCTTTGAACACATTTCTTTAATATGGTTATCAAAATTTAGTAAACGATCTATTTTAACCCCAAGTAATTTTACCTTGTCCGTGGGTAAAATTCCAATTGTAATAGATAAATTGTCAAAATTAGTGACGTTTGCTAAGTACATGATTTGGAACTTTGTTGGGTTTGCTACCATAAAAGTTTTTGGAAAACCAATCTATAATTCGGCTACAATCACTTTTGAGTCATGTAAAGACATTTTGAATGTTCCTGCCGCAGGCATACAGTGTATTGGCATCAGCGAAGTTACACAGCTTAGTTTCCAAAATAAATAAGAATAAGTCATTTACAAAAATGTTTAATAAAAAAGGGCCTAAAATAGAGCCCTAAGGAACACTAAACACTACTTCTATATATTCACTTAGAGTAGAAAAGATCGTAACTCGTTGTTTATGTTTAGACAAGAAGGGATCTCCCCACTGACTTTTGTACCTTTATTTAGAAATATTTCGTTTGCCTACTTCATCTGGCAGAACATTTACAAATCTAAAAGGAGAATCTCTAGGCTTTCTATACTTTGCCTTAATTTTCAGAATAGAAGGATGTAAAGCATATTTATTAACAGCATTTGAGGTTGCGTCTAGTTTTATACTATGATCAATGTTAAGTGAGTACCGTACTGGTATTGACAGACCTTTCGTTATATTTGCAAAATAATCACTGAATATTCTCACAAGGCAAAGGCCATCAGAGATAATTTTCAACTAAAATAACACGACCAGTGATTAGGGTATTTCCTAAAATAGGTTTGCATATTTTCCACAATGATTTGTTTGAGTTATCGATGTTAAGCTTTTGAAAATATATTTTTTTATCCTTTTTTTTTCTGCTTGCACTATCTTTCTAAACTGTGACTAAGTTTTCCAGAGGTCTTAGTAATGTATTGCTTATTATTACCTCTAAAGATCTTTGTCTTTAGAGGATCACAAGGATTAAGTAGGTTCATAAAAACATTAATATAATAAAGTTATTAAAATTTGAAGTAAAAAAAGCTCAGACAAAAAAGTTTAATCACATAAAAGTTTTTATGACCTATATATAAATTTTCTTGGTGGAAACTTTTTAAAGGTTGTCTTTAACATAGTATATACGAGGTGGTGATAATCACTTAGGCCAGTATCAAAAGTTTTGGAGTGCTGAAAAGAATGCTTGCGATTCGTTAAGACTAGATCTATGCAAGGTCTATCCTAACTTGGTGGTTTATAGATGGCTACAACTAACCATTTCTGCTTACGCAGATTGATTTCAAACGGGGTATCATTCGGAAGAGCGAATTTATTTTGGATTTTAATAAACCTCTAGATGTTTTTGTTGAGTCTAGATGAAATAGTGAATTGTAAACAAAAATTGTAAACAAACAATTTTCGTCTCTCCTATGGCAACAATATTAATAATTTGTTGAATAAACTCCTTTAGATTCCCCAACTTGTTTCGAATGGAATTTATATTGAGAAAAGCAGGAGATAAATTTGAAGGATAATTAAACTTAAATTTTCATAAATCCGAAATTTCTTCCAAAGTTGCATCTTCAGTTGGAGGACTTTTCGAGATTATTATACACATTTATATTTACATTTGAAAAAGAGGAAGCACACTCATTAAGACATTGCGGAAGATTTATTACCGAAATAAGGTTATTTGCGAAAAAATGACCGAATTTAGCAGGTGTATACCATCTTTCCACAGCTGTGTCTTGGGTATATTGTCGATGTCAACATATCGAAAAGCTCTACCAACACACATATTTCGTATTAAGATGTTACTGTTGATTTTTCGCTGGTCAACCTCGTCGTTTCAATATAGCATTTCAGTGACTTTATATTTGCACCAGGGAAGGATCTAAAAAACATCTGATTGGATTGGATGCTATCACCAAACACAATGACTCTGATTTTAACAGAATTATTCGAAACAGTTTTAGCAGAAGTTTATTTTGAGTTTCTATTGTAATTTGTTGAATGTTATTTTTGGCAGGATATAAAGAATTATTGATGTTGTTGATTTTTAAATGATGAAATGTATTATTGAAAGGAAGTTTAAAATCATTATTATTAAGTCATATACTTTTAACACTTTTTTTTAGGAAGTGCAAAGTCATTAGTTGTACATTTCTGATTTTCTGAACTAACAATATTTTTGGATAAGCAGCCTCGTCACGCTTTAATGATTCCGTCGTTAGAATTTTTACAATCAAAATTTTGTTTCCTACCTCATCTTAAAAAAAGAACTTCTTCTAGTCAATTTATAAGCAAAAGCTCAAAACTTTTAGACATGTGATCCGAGTCAGAAGATAAAGAATGATTTAGTTTTTTGATCTGATTTTAGTACCTTAAGTGATGATATCTTTTCTGTTAAGAATTCTTTGAGGCTTTTAATTTCCGAGATAACTCAGTCTTTTATTTCAATTGGGACATATTTTATGGAAAAATCTTGTGTCACTCTGATGAGAGTATAGATATTTCTGGAGAATCTGGCATGCTATTTTCTGGATTTTTGGCAACAAACAAAATACCATGCCTCTTGTTTCTTGTAGAGTTTTCCGTGCTTTATCATTTTGTTTAATTTTGATGTTATACATTCAGAATCTAGTGGGAAATTATCCAAGTGCTTCAAGAGCTGCCCTTTGTCTGGTTGAGCTTTGTTTTTTCTCGCAAAGTTGAAATCGCTTCGCAAAATGGATTATCATTTATAATATTACGATTTATAACATGTCCGTACGTCTGCCACTATTATCATTATTCTGGATAACAAAGGAACAGCGAATGTGCAACTGCATTACTAATGAAAATTGTCCTCTAAATAAAAACTGTCTCACAACCATAAAAAATCTATAACCAAAAAGTATAAAAAACGACACAAAACATTCCAAAGAATTTTAGAGCACTAAGCACTCTAACAACATCCCTGTTATCAAACGAAAACAATCAAACATTGCGGTCTATATACCTCGTCAGCCAGAAAATGCTCACTTCGTTTGTCCGAATAAATCTCAATCCTTAACTACAAAGAAGACAATCTACTCAACAATAGAAACGAACACATAATCACATTCAGGCATAAAAACACATACTTATTAAGAAACTTCGATAGTAAAGACTGAACTCGAACTAAATCCACTGCCACGATACCTATACATTTCCCATTTTGATGACCTTGCAAATTTATAGACTTTTTAACAAATTTGAATTTATAAATCATTTCACTAAAGACCCGCATGCCGAGAATGGCACGAAAGTTTTTAAAAAAAATTGATTTTTTACCTTCTCAAGGATTTCAACACAATTATTAATACTTATTAAAACTATAATAATAATTATGATATAATTATATTAATAATTATTAAAATTATTATTCAATACAACTATTTTTATTAGTGACATTATTTGTGTATGAAAAAATTTTGACTTTCGACATTTTTCACATCTTCTAACATCATAGACATACCTTTTTCTTTGAGACCCTTGTTGAAATTAGTAGTGACAACGTATGATAATACATATACAATTACACGTACAATTAGACCAAGGGTTCCTGTAATGACAATAAATACATGTAAAAATATAAAATATGTTATATATTTTTACTTTCAAATTATCAGCATTAGAACAAACGACAAAATTTCATCGGTTTCCAGAAAACAATTCTTTACTAATATTTCTATAAATTTTTTTTTTTAGACTGTAAAATGAACGCATAACTGACTGGCAGTAATTGCAAATAAATCTCATAAAAAAAAAATCATAACAAATCCACCTTTTTGTGAGCATAGATTAAGTATATACGACATATTTTATAATTAATTTGTGCGTTGTGGGGCTATTTTCATTTAGATGCAAAATCAAAAATTTCTGACCTGTAGCTATGATGCATATAGAAAGGATTTTATTGAGGTCAAACTTCATCTGCTTGGCTGTCTAGAATATAAATATAAATAATATATATAATATAAAGACTAAATGATTATTTTCCAGCTGTCTAAAATACGAAGATCAAAATACTGAATAGACATGGTTAAACTGAATTTCCTTTTTTCTAGCTGGCTAAACCATAAATGTCAAAATATATATTAAAATGCAATCAAACCTTGTCTGTTTGGCCACCTACAAATACATTGTATTGTCAAATAAAGTCATGGAATTATGGAATTAAGCTTTAAATCGAACCAAACACAAACAAAAAAACAAAATATATTGTATTGTCAACTAAAGCCATGGAATCAAACTTTTTAAATCTACCCAACTGCAAATCAAAAACAAAACACGCAAACAAACACTAAACTACAATGGTTTTTATGATCTTGCGAGAGTTTGCAATGTAATCCTTTTTGTTTCAGGAGTACACAATAAGGAAATATCTACTTCTTCTTTATTGACAAAATTTCCTGTCAACCATACAATGCATTGGTGTGTGTAACTTTCTTTTTAGCAACATCGAAAGCTGAGCGGTGCTGGTAAGTAATTATTTAAGTAATATTTCTATGGCCTTACTTTTACTAATGTAGAATTAGTGTTAGAAAATATTCCCTTGTATGTACGACGATTGTCAGTATCCCTCTGTTTTTTAACCGGCTTCTCAGGCACATCAAGGATAAGCATTCCATGAATGTCACCTTCTCCCATAAGCGTAACATGTTTGAATGCCCTAAACAATATTAGATTTTGAGGAGTTTCAGAAGACAAGTACAAGTTGCACAAAACTGGTTTTATTAATCATATATGAAAGAGAAATCTGAAAAAGAAGGAAATTATTTTCCACTACCAGCTCCTCATGATGATTTTGATATAAGCCACTCTTCAGGTTTAAGTAGTGATGACAAAAATGATGCTGATAATAATTACAATGATGACACAAATTATGATGGCATAATAGCGTAATATATTACTTGAACTGAGAGAAAAGTTTCAACAGAAGCAACCTGTTTTATCAGTGAAAACTTTAAAACAAGAATTTAACAGGAGTAAAATCTCACATACGTTCTGTTTTAAGTCCCTATTGTCAAAAAGTCAATACATACAATTATTTTTGAAACATGCGCCCATATGGAATGTAGAAGCCTATTTAGCCATCTGCTGAGTCTCTTGGAAAGTTTAGTTGCAAAAAAGCTCTGAGTTTGTGAGAAAAAAAGAAGCCTATGTAGAAGCAGTAGACGGAATCTCTTTATCATAACCAGGTGATACAAAATGTCTTTAGATTGGATTTGCAAAAAAATTTTTTACTCCGGCTAAAATTTTGGAATTTGGCCTTTGATTTTGTGTAGATTAATGAAATGTCTGGTAACTTACTTATTTAATTATGGGAATCGTTATGAGCATTGTATTCATCCAGACACCCTCAGGACCTGGCATGTCAAAGTAGCCATAAAATCGCAGTAAGCAGTAACTGCCACAAGTTACTCATTCAGATCTTAGACGATATATAATTATTTCTTCACTACAGCAGGGGGTTGACCAATGCTGAAATGACATATAGCAATCAGCACACGGGAAACAAGTTCATATGTTTTAATAGCATTTAGCAACATATATGACAGTAAATTAGACATATTTAATAATTTGGAATTTCGAAAGTAGGTATTAACTGAAATAAAACTACTATACGAATAAGAGGAACATAACATCAAAAGAAGTTGAAGAACATTTATGAATTTATATCAAATATATTTAACTTCAATAAATTTTTGAGATAAATTCTTTCTTTAAGTAACATATACTATATAACATCTCCTATTTCAAAGAAAAGTAGTTAAAAAAAAAAGTCATAGAAAATTTGACAGTGTTTATTCTATAAAAAAAAAATTAAAAAGATTTTGACTATGTGTTAGCCCCACCCATATTTTAGTTAAGTTCGATTTTTTTTGTAAAAAAATCAACTTGGTTATTTTAAGCGAGATTCGAATTATTCTTGTATTTCCACTGTGATGAGAAAACATATCTATTGCAAGTGATTTCTGAAAAATTAAAATTAAAACCCAAAGACAGCTGAAATGAAACGTTTAAAAAATCTTAGGAAATCCGGAAAGCAATAACAGTAAACGTTGAAATCCGGAATTTCGGATAAACCCGGAAAACTTTCAACCTTGGGGCCTCTTATTAAAACTCTGCGACTTGAAGCAAAGCATTTCTTATTTCAAATAAATAATCTCATTAACAAAAAATAGGAAAAAAATATGCCAGATTATGGCTAAGAGGCACCAAATGTACATGAATATAAACTACAGCAAGAAAAATTCTACTAGAATACAAAAATCCAGAAGGCATTAATACATCACAATTATCAAATGAAGTTCTCCCTCATCACATGTGTGACATCGTCCCCTGAAGCCTCAATTAGGGGATTCTGAATTGACGACTGTTGCAAAAGGGATGGTTTTTGAAGTTCAGAGGCACCAGACAGGTGAAGTTGTTACCCTGGATTTCATAGAAGATGTATTTGCCATAACACATAGTGTGATATTCTACAATAACATTTGTTATATTGTGTGTGAAAATGCAGCTACAGATTACTATAACACACACATATCATTCATATAGCATTATTCATGCAACAGTAGTCAGTATTACAGATGTAAATAAACTTCATGACTATCACCCACATGGAGTTTATACTAATAATGGAAAAACAATGGTGTCATTTTGTGTCTGAAAATTGAATAGTACTTTTGTTAGGTTTTTTTTCAAATATATATTTTTTTGCATGTTTTTCATGATTGCTTTATCTGAACCAGGCCCCTAAACATGTCAAACATGGTCCAAAATTGAAATCCTTTTTTTTTTATGTTGGGTATTTGAAAATCTTAGGTCTCAGGTCCAAAAGCGATAGAAATTTTTACCAATATTGAGATTTTTCTTTTCTTAGTAAATAATTTTTTATATATGTTAGAAAGACATTTTGGCTTCTCAGTGGTTATAAAAATGCTTTAGCATCATTTGCAACATTTTAGATTCATTTGGAAATTTGCGCATTTCTCTATTTTGGGTTTGAAAAAATTCTCTTTTTAGAAGCTCGAGAAAAAAAAATTGTGTTTTTCCTTAAACAACCATCGGTCTTTTTGAGCATGAAAATGAAATATTTACTTGATGGTATTATGTTATAGTAAAAATTTGAGAATTTTGTTTTCTTTTTTTTTGATGAATAATTTCAATGAAGGGAGAGTCAAACAAGCTAACCTCTTATTTAAGATTAATAGACTGGAAAAACTATAAAAAAATCTCTTCTTGATAGTTTCTTGTTGCTTTTTTTTTGAAAATTTTCTCTATTGAAGTAGAAATTTCTATAATTTTTTAGAATGCGGATAGAAAAATAATATGATCTGCATTGTTGCTCTATGTTGCTGCATTTCATTGCTCTAATATACCAGGTGCAATTTTTGATTAAAATAATATAAAATTTTCACTATCAATGAAAAAGAGGAAACCCAGTTTTGGGATTTTTTTATAGTATTTTAATTAGCGAAGGAAAATATTTTTTGAGAAAAAATCATATAGGGCTTATTCATCATTTGCCTTACCCATAGTTATTCACAGATATTTTGTGAACCAACCGTTTGCGAAAAATGGTAGGAGGATTTTTTGGAGAAGCATTTGACCGAGTGAGAGGGATATTTTTCAAATTTCAACAAGTGGTTGAAAACTACTTTGAGATATGAAGCAGACACAGAAACATTTTTACATTAATTTTTAAATACTGCTAAAATTAGAACATGTAATATTTTCTTAGCATATGGAAAAGACCGTTTATGATCTAAAAATCTAAAATCACATAATACGGAATATGACGTGAAAATTTGGACAGAGGTCTCCTGCCTAATCAATCAGACAGGACCGAAATATAAAAATGCCTATTTGATGAGTGCCCCAATTTAAACAATATGTAAGTTGTAGGACGTACATACACAAAAAAAGTCCTGAATCCAACAGTAGGAAGACTTATGACCTATCTCCAACAAGTTTGCTTATTCTAAAAATAGAAATAAAATACAAGGCAAAACAGTATCTTATTGTCTTAGTACATAGGATTTCACTTAATTTACCCTCTTCCACACATGCAAGATGCATAATTGAGACCATACCAAAGCACACTCTGATCTATAAAAACACAGGCTAACCACAGACAACAATATTTGAGGTCTCAAAACGATTTTTTAAATAAAATTTCAGTAAAATTTTCCAGAGCACCTTAACAATTCAGGGTCTATCAGAGTTTTTTTTTAGGAATAAATTCTATTTCAATATTTTTAGGGTTGTTGGTCACCCTGTTATCAGTCAGTCTGATTATTACAATAAGGAATAAACAATATTCTTATTCATTTTTTCCTTTTTATATTAAAGCCTGGAGTCAACTAAATCTTGAACTGCTAACTTAACAACAGTTTCAATATTTAAAACATCTTTGTTAAAATTTTACTGTCTGAAACCTGATCCTATTTTTAATTTGCTAGATCCATATGGTCTAAAACTTCTAACAACATGTTGGTTTAAGTCACCTTAGATATCACAAGTTTAAACACAACATACCTGATACTTTAAACATACTTTGCAATTGTAATATTTAAATTGAATACTTTACAATATATTTTTCCCTGCTCTTGCACAAATTCATCAAGTTCTTACTAAACCTAATAGATTTGATAATTTCTGCGCCAGTGAACTGAGTGGCTTGGATTGTGCTATTTTTGATATGCACAAAAAATATTAAAAAAAGATGGAAAATTTCAATTATTCAAACAAATATTTTTAAAAATTATTCAGAGTTTCAGCACAAACTAAGTTTTAAGTATTGAGTATTGAGCTGTATTAAAGGAATGCTTAGCTTGCCCAACTTTTCCAAGATCACATAATTTTGACAAAACAATGGTTTTAAGGTATAAAATCTATACATCAGTTAGGGTAAATTAACCATATATTCTAGGACAAACGAATAAGTTTCTTACCCTGTTGAAAAGCCAGATAATGTAGATAGGTTCCAATATACCAATACCCCAAAATATAGAAGTTAATCTTTTCAATTCAAATCGTATCTAAAGTAAAAATAAATAATTTGTAACATTTTAGCACACTGCCAAAGAGAAAAAAAAAATCTAATTCAGAAGAAACATTAAAATAATTCAACAATATCTTATTGTTCATTAAGTCATTAGCCAATTTTTTGATGATGATGATGATGAAGATGATAATGATCATGATGAAAATTATGATGACAAAATGGTTATGACAATCATGACGATGAAAATGACGATGATGATGACGACGGTGATGATATAGATAAGGATGATGATGAGTTTACAAAGTTTAAATGAAGCTATCTCTTTACTGAAGTGTGCATTTAAGGCTACAGTAGCACCATCAGTGCCTTCAGTTTCCGTAGAAATTTTATCAAACAAACTATAGCCAAGTCAAAATTCAACACAATCCTATACATATAGCAATATATATTACAGCAGTATTTAGGGAGATAACCACAGGTTTCTCAAAGGCCTCTAATGGTCTTTGATCTCAACCCTGGGGGTTTGCAACATTACCCAAATCATTAACTCGTTGAATTTCTACATAGCTAATTCTTCTGCTATATAGATATTTTTTCTATAGACTTTCTTTAAGCAATGTTGTGACATAATTATATACAACATTATTGAAGGCAAATTGTTATACTCTCAGTAACAGAAAAGCAGATATCACATGACAAAAACTTATCACAAACAATATTTATATTCACTTTTGAAAAGCTCCTCAACACATGAATGAATGAATGACAATGTGATAGAATGTGTACTATGAAAAGCTGGTATTTCTAGCAAGCGGTTCTAAAAACTACTGCATGTTCATTCAAAAATAAGAAGCTAAGGAAATAGGTGGAAATATATTTTGGGAATAACATAGTAAATATCTAAAATTCATATTAACTGCATGTAATTCAAAAATATAACAGTTACAAAGTTTATAAAAAGAACAAAAAATAGAGGTTAAAAATATATATAGTAATTTACATCCAGGCTCTTTGTCATAATGAACTGTTTGTCTTCGGTTTATTTATTGTACATGACTCCTTTCTTTTCAAATATGAAAACTTTCAAAGCTGGAAAACTAATTTATGACAATAATAAATAGAAAATATATTATGAAGAATATTTACCATAAAAAAACCCAGCAAGACCCAGAAAAAACTAATTGGAACACCAATTGCAAGAATAACTTCTTCATAGGTAGCCAATGAATTTAGATTGCCACTTAAGATCAATATTAACAAACTTATCTAAAAAAATGAAAGAAAATGACATTATGTTCCATTAATCTAACAGATCATCCTATTTTCAAGCATCAAAAAAAAAAAAAAAAAAAAAAAAAAAAAAAAAAAAAAAAAAAAAAAAAAAAAAAAAAAACAAGATGTGATTTTTCGACAAAATTTGACACTTTCCAAGCGGAACAGGACATTTCAGTAAGTGGCCACATGAGTCAAAAGATTCCCCTATGGCCTTCTAACTCCATGTAAAATTCTAAGAACAGTTAAAGGATAAATATCAAGGGAATTCTGAAAATGTTGGCTTTACACCAAGAATGTTCGGGTTGGATCCAAAGACGTTTTCAAAACAGATTTATTAGAATACCATCCAAATTTTCAGCAAAATTTGAGTGCAAAGAAAACATATGCAGTCATAAATTGGTTCCAGGCCCATGAATAAGGATTTTTGGATAATATAGATTTCAAGAAATTTTTATAAAGATTGATTTTAGGCTCAAAATGACTGATGGTGGCTTGAAAAAGTACATTTCAGAGAGATTATACCATTAATGGAACATTCATTGGTAACGAGCATGCATGAATTACATTTAGTAATAGTGCAAAGATTTATTAAGTTTTTGCCAAACAAAATTGAAATTTTGTCATCCCCTTGTTATCTAATAATGAAATTTTAGCCAAATTAGATTATATCTATGCATGAGTAAGCTCAAAATAATGGGTCTATGACCTTATCTAAGCTTAAAAACTGCATGCATTCTATAATTGGTATTATTTTTAATTGGTAATATTTCTTCTAAATGATTTCTATATTATTTTGAAAATCTAAATCGTATATAATATTTTTAAAAAAAATTCTACACCCAGCTTTTATATAAATCGAAATATACAAAACGAAAGGTGTGTAAGTAAATCTCATTTAATGCACTGGTGAGCACACTTCAAGACTGAGATAGAAGCTAAAGGTGAACAACAACAGAATCTTAGAATAAAATACAATGATTGCTCATGAGTCAAATATATTTTTTTTAAATCGAAATTCAAAAAATTCTTTTCCACTGATCATACCCTTGATTCAAAAGAAAGAAAGTAGACAGTATTCTGAGTTTTTCTTAACCCTTTCACCTCCAGTCACCCACCACGCGGGTGATAGAAAACAATAATTTTTTCCCAGTCACACCCAAGCTGGTGATGAGTTTGATGGCGTTTTTAGGGCGTTAAAACATTTTTTTTTTTTTTTGCTTAAATTGCATTTCTAATAAATATGATATTTTTGGCGTCCCATACTGAAAACCGTATCAAAAAATCATTTTCTATCCAATGTTGCGACATTGACTTAGGTGAAGGCTTATATTTAAGTGACTTAGATATTAGCTGGGAGTACAAAACTGGAAATATCCCCACTCATCAACCAATAAGTATGTAAACAGTAGATAATAATACAAGTGACAATAGTGATGACAATATACTTGAACTACCTCCAGAATCTCCAGAGGTTGAAAATGAGATTAACAATGACAGTGTCAGTGACAATGAATGTGATATGATGGATGTGATTAAAACTGGTGCAGAGAATGATAATAATCCTTGTGAAATAAGACAAAGTCGTGGTAGTGGACGAATACGCAGTAGAGGAAGTGGACATGGTAGGGGACAAGGAGAAAATAAGGATCAGGGACAAGGTAGGGTGGGACAAAGAGGAGGGAAGTAATGATGTAAACAATTGGAAATGAGAACCAGAAGCACAAGTCAGTGAAGGTGAGGAAGATCCTACTGTACCTTTCCTTGACACAGAAAGATTGAAAGTCAAAATGCCACTAAATACTACATTAGATTTTCATTAACTAATGAATTTTTCCAATACATTGTGGACGAGACAAATAGGTTTTTTACTTGATTTATTCAGCAGCACCCTAATAAATCAGAAAAAAAAAACTATGTTGGAATGTGGGAACCAGTTATTGTAGCGGAAATGAAAAGTTAAATTGGTTTGGTATTACTTATGGGAATAGTTCACAAAAAACCAAATGTTCAAATGTATTGGGTAACTGATGTATTATTTTCCACTCATATATTCTCAAAAGTAATGACACGTAATTGTTCTCAGTTGATCCTAAAATTCTTACATTTCAATGATAACGAGGATGAAAATTTTGACCCACAGGATGAAAATAGGAACAGGCTTCATAAAGTGAGACTCCTTATTGAAATGCTACGAAAAAGATGTTAGAAAGTGTACTCTCATGGGCTATTTTTAAATGTTGACGAATCATTAAAGGTAGACTTCAATTCAAACAGTATATACGTAACAAGAGAGCTACATTTGGCAGCAAGCACGCAACGGGGAGTGAATCTGAATTTATTTATTGTGAGAAAAGCATGTTTTATGAAGATGATGGAAATGAGGAAATGCTGTTGAGCGCTATGCAAGAAATAAACGCTCGGATAAAGGTTGCCCGTTAAAAACTGTATTTATTTGTCCTCAGTGTCTGTCAGAACCAGCACATCACCCTGATAACTGTTTTGCATTGTATCATACCAAAAAAGATTTCAATTTGGAAGACTAAGTGATTTATTATGCATTTCTATACAAGAATTTGGTCTTTATTTTGCCATTTTTAGATGTAACCACAGCATTTTCAGAAGCTGTGACAAAATTATGAGCTTATCATTTGTTTGTGTTCTTTTCTGGTTCTATTAAGATAAGGTGTAAAATGAGCATTTGCAGCTACTGGTAATGCTGCCATTTTAGAAAAATTGTTTTTAAAAATTCGTTTTACTTTTGAATTTGTTATTAGCTACCCTAAGTAACTTTCTAACGCCATTTTATAGTTCAAGAAAAATTTTTACTTAAGATTTTGGTATTTTTTTTGTAAAATAATTGATTTTCAGAAAAAAAAAAAAAAAAAAAAAAAAAAAAAAAAAAAAAAAAAAAAAGAGCCTGGGTTTAGTGCTTTTATGACATCATCATGAAAAATTACATTTTTTTTCATATTCTTACTTTTTATTGTAGGGTGAAAGTTTCATTATATAATACATTTATGAGTTATAGTGTTTCAAAATATCTAGGTAGAAATTGCTAAACTTGCTCTGGGAATCTAGGTGAAAGAAATAACTCTGGGAGTGAAAGGGTTACAGGATAGAAAAAATGTAGTTTTCTCACAGGGCACTGATCATTTGCAATGATCTTTAAACGAAGCTTTCTACTTACCACAATCTGGAAATCAAACTTTAGGAAAGCTGTGAACATAAACATTGTTTGACACATATCTAAAAATATGAACATGTCCTAAAAGATTTTAAATGCATTTTCTTCAGTCTTTATAAAAAAATATTTTCACTAATGAATAATTTTACCAGTAGTTGGGCTAATAACCGCAAGGATTTCAAAAGATTAAAGAAGGATTTATCTCATTTTAATTTCAACTGAATGTAAATTTAAACTGAAACAGGGAAACCCCTAGCCAGCTTTATTAAAATATGATTATATAAGTTTTTATAACATTAAAGTTTCACCCAGAATCTATTTTTTATCGTTTAAAATCGTTTTTGTAGTTTAACACAATTTTTTAGGTTTGGAAATTCCATTAAATCATTAAAGTTGTATTAGATTACGAAAACACCATTAACTTAGCAAAAGTGAAAATTGTGGACTAATAAATTTTTTGGACACAGGAATAAGTATTTCAATTTTTTTATTTTAAGGTAAATAACGAAGATATCTAATGAAGGTTTAAAAAAAAATTTTACTTTGTAAAGTAGCATTTCCACCCACAGTTTTAAAGATTAAGCTTTTCGAACAGTGAAATTTATGAGCCATGTTAATTCCTAACACTATATCCACTGGTCCAATAACTGAGACAACAATCAAACGAGCCTATAAAAATGATAATTAGTTACAAACTAATTTATAAAGTATGCAATAAACGTTTGAAAAAAAAACAAATAAATTATTCAGTGGTCAGTGTTTGATGTTATTTAACAAATTTTGAATCTGAGTTGAATTCGAAATTCTAGTCTAAATTCTATAGACAACTAGTAACAGAACATTCTTTTCAAGAAAAAGTTTAAATTTAAGTTGAAAAATAATGGTGCAACGAAAAAATAAAACTTTATAACCTGTTCTGATGTCGGGGCTTTTGGGCCCCAAACCACACTGAAATATCATTGTGTTTGAGCAACTTAATAACAACTCACAAGTATCATTTATGAAACTCTGTTCAAAGGTTCATAAATTTAAAAAATCTGAAAAGAATCACAAGTCAAACATAAATTTTGAGTTTTTAAAACAGGTCAGGTTCCTTACTACTGGCTGTAAATTTATGCAATATAAGCTACAATAGACCTAAAGAAGAGCCATATAGCGATGAGGTAATATCAGGCCTGGTCATGAGTGGCGTGCAATCTCACTCGCAGGTGCCCACACATGCCATATTTCAAAAAGGTGTACCGTCATCGAACATCTAAAGTTCTTAAAGAGGTGTGGTGTCCAAGAGCATTGTATAGGGAGCTTTTTTGATCATGAAATTTTATATATATAAACTAATAAAAACTAAAACAAATAATAACACTACTTGCTGCATTTTTAAAAATAAAGACATTATCGCGTAAAGATTAAACAATTTATTTTGTAAACGATTTAATTCGTTTCTTAGCAACTACAAAGTTTTAATTCATTAATTATTCATGAATTCATAAACTGCCATTCCTGTCAAAAACTTCAAAAATTGCAATATAATCACTTTGTTTATATTTTCATGTATAATTTACAAGCATGCCACTTATACTTAAAGTGTTAAAAGTTATAAATACAGTAACTGTGGGATTGTTAAAAATTAAAATGACCTAATTAAAAAAAAAAAAAATCAAACTATTATCTTATAATGATATAAAACGTAGTTCAATAAATTAAAAAATAATTTTGCTGACACGGAAAAATATCATTTGGCTGTTTTAATTTTACTAAAATACTTTAAATTTTTATTTTTTTATTATAAACAAGTTTTTCTAATCTTATTGAGATGCATATTCTGTCGTTTACTGCACTGTTAGAGGTAGGATAAAAGTGTGTTTATCTTACTTAAAGAATAACACATATGAAAATTTAAAACAGTTTTTTTCTTTAGTAAAAACGCTAGAATAAATCATATTTGATATGCTGAAATGCCCCTCCCCTCAATTTATATTAGAGTCATAATTGTAACATGCAAAATTCTGCATTTTTATACCTCTACTTTGGCTAAAACAGTACTTAAAAAAAAAAAACCAGACAAAAAGTGCATAGAGAAACATAAATACGAAAAAAGTTGCTGTTCGATATTCTTTTTGTTGATAAATTTTTTTGTAAATATGACTTCTTTGAAACGGTGAGTTAGGAGAATTTATTTTTCATCAAATATAGTTTTTTTCCACATGAAAGAAAGCCTTATTTTATATAATAATTAATGTTTACTATAGCTATGAAGAATAAGAAAGAACTTTAAAATAAAAAAGAAAACGAAATTCTTGATTAGTTCCTGGTTCATCTGTTGTTATTGAAATATGATCAAGTTATTTTATCAAGAAATAATTGCATTCAAGCTTAATAAACAATTATTACACATATTTAATGGGACAAAAGTTAGACCACAAATGTGAAAGTCTGCAGATTAGCAATGCTACTTAAAGTAATTGTACATTAAAGTTAAAAATAAAAAAAATTCTAGTCTTAAAAATCGAACTTAGATAAATCAACAAAATGAATTTCATTTTCCTCATTTAGTTTTATAAGCGCAAGAAAAAGAAAATTTATTTTATACATTCAAGTTTTTCAAAAACTACTCACAAGAAACTTACAGCATGATGAGAAGAAACCTATGATATGCATAATTAATTTTACAAAATATGCTACTAATCAGGAGTTTGGATATTATATCAATAAGTTGATAATTAAGTAATTTTAGTTGGAACAAAGATAAATTTACTAACATGAATTTTATTGTTTGTTTGCGCTAAATTTTAATAATCTCATTTTGGTGACTTCTTGTTAATAATGAAGTAAAAAAAAGTTTTATTATTAATAAGAAGTAAATTTATATTATATTATAAATTTCTTAAAATAATCTCTGAAAAAGATTATTTGAAAAAAAGAACAATAGAATTATCAAATCATAAAATTTTTATATAATTCTCGAAAAGAAGAAGAATAAAAAGAAGAGGTTTTGTTAATGACTTGCAGTTAAAGAAATAGGAATGCAAATTTGCATTACATCTTTTTGGTGTACTTCCAGGGAAATTTTTTGGGATTTCAGTCCAATAGATAATCAATCGCATATGTCCGATAGATCTCAGCTTGTGCCGGACGCCATGTCCAAAAGGTTATAAATAGCTATTTGAAGCCCTGTTTGATAAATA
>JAUZNK010071475.1:0-13998 GCA_035046665.1 Euphysa ruthae
TATATATATAGCAATCTCATTGTTGAGCCTACATCAGCTCTGAAAACCACAAATACACAAGTTAAATATTGTGAGGGTTAATTTCCTCTCTTGCAAACCCTAAATTGCTCCATTACCTTTGCTATGGGGTGTTAATCATATATACATGTGATATTTCACACCCTTTCTGTTAAGGGCAAATTACTCCACATGACATATATAATACATATGGCATATATAATACTGAAGCTGAAGCCTTAATAACTAGCTAATAGATCATTTTTCCTCATTGAATTAAATGTAAGAGAACGTATTTAACAAATTACCATAGTAAAAAGGTAATAGATTAATTTTCCTCATTGAAATCAGTTTAAAAGAGTGTCTTTAATGAATTAACAAAGTGACAAAGTAATAGGTTACTTTTCTTTATTGAAAACAAACAAATGTAACTTTTTAACATTGAAATGGAGCAAAGGTGAGAATACAATATGTTGATTAAACTAAATAAGATTGTAAAAAATTAACAGAGATGACATTTTGGCATTTTGGCAGTTTAATTTTAAATTTCATTTAAATTTGTAATGATTTGAATAACGAAATTTCTTTATATAGCCAATATAAACTACACTTTCATTTTAAAAATATATTGACATGTCAACTCAGTGTTACTATGTTGAGAATGGAATAAGGGCCGAAGGACAGATGTTTGCCGAAGACGAACGGAGAGCCCAAGATCTCTAGTATTGTATAACATTGTAATTTACATTTGTATGCTAATATGATGTTTGTAAAGTTTTATAGTAATTGTACTCCATTTATCCGTAGATAAAGTTTCATTGATCAAACTGATTGGGAGATATCAGAAAAATTCCCGTTTCTTTCAGGCTAATGGCTCATATACATAAGCTAACTCCCGTATTTTCTAACGCTCGTGTTGTTTGCAGCTTTCAATATTTGCAGTTTCTTTAGTTTTTTCTTCCTGGTTTCCATGATAATTTTGGAAGACTCATTGAGAATTTCGTCATATCAAACCATCATACTTTACGGACGCTGTATAACCTCTGTTTATAAGATCCATTCGCCTTTCTGAAAAACATCACCCTTTACTTTCTTCTTATATCTTGGCGCCACTCCTCTTTTGTTACTATCAATCATTCCCTTGCACACATCTTGACTAAAACTCCCTCTCATTACGTTTTTATTTAATTCCCCTATAAAATTTCCAGCAGGGTGGTATCTAGTAACAACATATTGACATGTAATACCATCCTTAGTAGTTTGTGCCCTCCCTACACCCAAGAGTTTTGAATCTCTCCAGATTAACTGTGTGAAGTGACCAGTTACTTGATCAAAATTACTCTTTAAAAAGTTGTATCCTGGGTTGCATATTTCTTGATACCTGTAAAATTTAAAATAAGGATTAAACACAAATCAAATAGGAACAAGATTTTTACCGATGTAGGATTATAACCTGCAGCCGTATAAAATTGAAAAAAATTGAGATATTGTGTGAATTTTTTTGAAGATTTTAAAACGCTTTATTTTCTTAAAAATATCCAAATATACCCTTAAAACAGAACGATGTTTTTATAAAACATTCAGATAAACAAATTATTTTTATAAGTATTCTTTATAAACGCGCGAATTTCAGATTAAGTTTAAATCAAAATTTCTTTTAAAATTTAATGTTTCTGTCTGCAAAAACGGCTGTCTTTTCGATATAGAGGCAACATTAGCGAAAGAGGCCTTCTCGATCCACTCTTTTTAATTCTAACCAGACCATACGTTTAAGAAGAAGTACTTATCATCAGAGAGTACTTTTAGATCGCGCGATGAAATTAATTGTTCAAGTTCACCAGTTTTGATCATATCTCTGGTCGGATTAGCGTTAAATTTGTATTTGACCCTTTTTTAGGAGTGAAGGTATCTAAACCTTTATGAAACTGTTATCATTTTCAAGGTAATAAAATTACATAACTCACCATAGAGTTGTGAAAAATACTCCACTTGGTTCACGCTCTTGTGGTCCCATGCATTTCATCGCCAAATTTTCTCCGTCATCAATATTAAACTGATGTTCTAGTACACCTGCTCTAGCAAGATTCTCTGCATGCTGCTGCGCGTTTGATGCAAGTTCATCATCAATTTTTAATGGAGGAGAATTATGAACGGCACGGTATCTATTGTGCGCGTCAAGAATCTCATCTATGAATAAACTGTCGTCTAAAATGTAAGGTTTAAAGAAACTTAGTTATTAAAAGCAGCATGATTGTAAGTGTTTTTTTGCAATTTAGTATTCCCAAAAATATTGAAAAATGTTTGAGAACGTAATTAATTTTAGGCTCAAACAACCCAGTTTTAGTAGCTGGCAACATCGTTTTTGTTTTGGTCAGAACTTATTAATTATATTTATGCACAATGAATTGACCAGAGCCTTGGATGTTTCTGTATTTATTTTAGAATTTCTGTTTTAATCATATCATTTCTTCTAAGCATTTATTTATTAAATCTGCTTGAGATCTTCTTTTTAGGTACCTAAGCGTGAAGAATTTGAGGGAAAATATTATAGATTGATAGAGATTGGATTTAAAAGAAGGAAATGGATGAGAAAGATTTGAATAAGTAGGAGGCGAAAAAGGTAAATCAATAGGAAAGTTTTATTGAAGTTGAGAAGATTTCAAAGAAAAGAAAGCCTTTCAAAAGAGTTTTTTTATACTCTTATATGGATGATTTGTAAGAAAACAAATTACATTTTTATCCATCGTGTTCAAAAACGAGCCTTACGGGTAATCCACAATAACTTTGAACTTGATTTTAAAGAATTGCTTCTCTTGGAAAATACAATCAGCGTTCATGAAAAACATTTACAGAGTCTAACGACAGAAACATATAAATCTGTCAACAAACTAAATCTCGAACAAATGTGGGACAGTTTTTCCTTAAAAGATGTACTATACATTCTCATAAATTCTTTTATTTTGAATCTCCCACCTGCAAGAACATTTAGTTATGGCACAAACTCACTTTTTTTAAAGAGTGTTTTCTTTGGAATAGTCTTCCCCTACGCCACAAAAGCTGCATATCTTTGCCTTATTTTAAATCAATTATTAAGGCATGTATCTGCAAATCATGTACATGTCCAATATGCCGTTAATTAGTTCTTTGTGTGTTTTTGTTTTATTGTTAATTATTTTATAATTTACATATGAAAAAAAATTGTTGGTCTATATTAGTGTTTATTAATATATAATTACATTGATATACAACTATGTAAGCGTTACCAACGTTAAATAAATAAATGAATGAATGAATGAATGAATGAATGAAAAGAGATGCAAAATAAAAATAAAGTTGAAAAGCTTCTAGAAAACAGGTGCCCAAAGCGCTAGTTAAATCATGTTTAAAATTTCGATAATAAAATGAAAAATAGCTTCAATAACCTCCAAGAAACTTTTGTATTTTCTGATGCATAAACTTTCTCAAAACAAGCTTTTAAAAATTTTTTTGATCGGTTTTGCTAACTCAAATTGTAGCAAACAGTAACAAAATATAATGTATTTGTGTAGAGTATGAGATATATCAGAAATTATGTTTTCTGCAAATAACAGAATTTATTTTGACTCTTTCCCTGGTACTAATGCAAGTCATTTATCTTCGGGCACTGAATAATTCGAAAAAAAATGCACCAATATATAAAGTTTTGCAAAAGTATGGCTATGTTAGCTATGTTTAAAGACACGAAATTAAATATTAGAACAATAGATGCTTAAGAGCATTCGAATGGAGTGTGAATATTCTTTTGTAAAATTTAAATAAAATTATCTGTCGACAGTTTATTAAATTAAATTTTTATTTGGTTTTGATTTGGTGACAAGTTTCTCGATTGAATTATTCTCTAATGTTCAAATATTATTAGTAATAAAATGGGGAGGCGAGGCAATATTTTCTCGATTCAAATACTATTAATTATGAAGTTTTCTGCAGAGACAGCAAAAAAAAAAAAAACTTCCTTACTATAGAAAATTTTTCACTACTGCCAAATGAGCCCCAAATGCAAATTTAAATAACATAAAATAAAAAAGCTAGTAATGTAACAAAAAAAGCAAGAAATAATGCGTAGAAAAGCAGTAAGATACGCTGTACTAAAGTACTTAGATTTTCGCTGAAGTCTATTTTATGGAGCTTCAGCTAGCTGGTTTAGTTAGTTCTCATTTTTCTTTTGACACACAAAGTCTGACCTTTTCACAGGGTGGAAAAATAATGTCCAAAAAGGGTCCAAAAATAATCTTGTTTTATGTGAAAAATAAGAAAGAAAAAAATGCTCAAAACACTTCTAGTTTTTTACACTTTTTTTTTTTTTTTCTTGTCATTTGCTAGTATGACATGCTTCCTGAGAAAAGGTATAGGGTGTTTTCTAAAAAATAAAATCGTTTATCTTTCTATTCTCCTAATTTCAAAATCTGTTTCAGATCCATTTACATACTCAATTTTGGAGTGGAGTGGAACTGCCTATTACTTTATGAAGTTAAAGCATCACAGATGGCGTCTTGACCTTCATCGTTACTTTCCATTAGTTATATTTTAAATGTTTGTTCTGTGGTAAAAGTACAAATAGAAGTCCTCCTCGGGGCTAGTACCCCGGATAGAATCCCACTAAAGAGTTAGGTGTGAGTTCTTGGAAGGATTGAACCGTACAATACGGTTTCTTAAGATAAATTAATGCAGTTTTGGGAAGGTTTTTCTTTTGTGCAGATAACTAAATTGTCTTTCTTTATATCATTACTTGCTTTTTTTGTTACATCACTTGATTTTTTTTCGTACAAACATTGCTTATTTTTTTTGTCATATTCTTGGATTTTTGTTATATTCTTTGCTTTTTTTGTTATTTTCATCGCATATACTTTGCACGTTTGCACTATTGATCTTGAGGTGACTTTCATGTCATGTGACATGAACGTGATTTGAAAGTGTTTTTTGTCGACTAATAAACCAATAAATCCGATAAAACTAAGAAATACCCTGGAACCTTATATTAGAAATTAAATTGAAATAATTAAAAAAAAAAAAAAAAAAATTAAAAAAAAAATCTTATTTGCACTAGTGAATATGAAGATTTTTGATTTCTCAGCTTGGCACATTGAAAATTTTTCAACTTAATGGTTTTCAGATTTATTTTTTAATGTTTACATCTTTTACATACAAGCAAAATGCAAAAAGATTAATGAATTCACACCAAGCTGCTTTATTTATCTTAGAGAAATTCGAATAAATACTGAAATAAGAAATATTGTAACTGCTTCTGGATATGTTGTAAATATCTAAGTAACACAGAAATATATACAGTCGACTCTCTCTATCTTGAACTCGCAAGGCACCAAAAAATTATTCGAGATAGAGAAAACTACAGTAAAAATCACAAAAATATAGTTAAACAGTTTATAAAAAATCTTTAAATATCTTTGTTTAAAAGATTTCAGTCTCTCATTTTCATATAGTTGTTAAAAACTCAAAATCAGTCTTTTAATTTCGATTCGTCACTAAACACGGCGTATCTATCAAAGCATCCAAGGCAGAAAAAATTGCCGACCTAGACGACTTTTCCACCACAGCATCAAACATTTCTTCATTTCAAATCTTATCAACGCTATCTTCCTTTTCGTCCTTTGTACTGACAGCATAGATACTTGACATTCTTGAAACAGCGGGACTTTTTAAACTTCCTTATCACAAACATGGGTAGTTTTTCTTCTATTATACTTGCTGCTGCTATTCCCGTAATATTTTCCCCAGAGCACTTTTCCCCTTTTAAGTTTTATCTGGGAGTCATTGAAAAATATTTCAGAGAGAGCTAATCTTCTAAAACCAACATCAACCAAAATTTCAAAAACAGCAGCAAAGAAAGCCGAATTCAAAGTTAAGAAAAAACCTTGTCAAAAACCTGTTCAAATCATAAAGATTGTTAGTATTTGATTTGCGGGAATTGGATGGTATGATTCGCAAACTGGAGAAAAATGGATTAAGTTTACAAAATACTTAGCATGGTTGCATGAATTATTTTGTCCTTCTGTTGGCTTAATTTTTGACTTTTGTGAACAAATATTATGGCTCTGCGCTTGTGTAATTTCTGAAATTTTCGCAAATTTGTGATAATTTTGATGTTTTCATAATTTTCAACACAAATGTTTGAACTTCAAAAGTCTTTAGCTAAAATCGACATGGGGTCTGAAAAGGAAAGTTGAATCCATCTTAAAATTACGAGACTATGAGAAAAAAAAAAGCCAAGCTTTGAAGAAGTTTTGAAACCTTTTGTGCTGTTTTATTGGTTGCGTTGTTTTTTTTGACTTACATTTTGTAACATTATATCATAAATATCTTTTGTTTTGACCAAGAAAGGAAATAACAATATTTGTTAGCACTTGTGTATTCAGCGGTGCCATAACTTTTCCATAAAAGTCATCAAATTATGACTTTTTGTCATAATTTTTCATAAGTTTCGACTAAAAAAATGTCATAAATTCATATTATGATTGGCTTAATTAAGAGTAGGAGGCCTGAAATATCGAAATTAGTTTATAGTTTTTGGTAACTGTTTAGAGTAATAAGAGATTCCATTCTTAGGATAGACAAACAATGCTTGCATTTTTCTTTTTATGACAATTCGTGATAAAAAACTCAACCTTGTTGGTGTGAGATGGGTCATTATTTATTTTGAATTAGAGACTATTTCTTCACATTGTTATTTGTCTTTGTTTATGCTCAAACGAAGTACTTAAGCAGTGCTGAATGTGTTTTACTTCTCTTTTTAGTGAGCCATCTTGCCAATCTATGACGGGGTAAGATGAGTCATTAACTATTCAGGATAAACTGACTTCTGAGATAATTATTATTATTGGATTTTGGGTATTTTCTCATCTTGTATAATGCTTGTTAGATTTAACTGAAAAGTTTTAGTACGTACTTGTTTTCCTTGGTATAGTTTAAGGTTTTTGCTTATGTGACTCGTGTTGCCCCCACTTACTAGATTTAATTTAAAATTCATGAAGAGCTCGATAAAGCTGTTAAAAGGTCTTAAGATCTTATCTTTTAGATCAAAATAGTTAAGATTTTAAAATATTTTTTTTTAGAAGAAGTTTTTTACTACTTAGTACTTGAAGAGCGTTGAAAGTATAAAGCAGTAACAAATAAAACTAAAAAAAAAAAAAAAAAATCTGACAGCCTAATCAGCAAGTTTTTGAGCTACCTAGCAAATTAATTAGCTATTTTAAATTTTAGGGCGCTGCTTTAAAAGATCAGTTTCAAGTAAAATACTTACTTCAAATTTTTAAATTGTTACGTTGTCTTGAACAGATAAAACGTAGATAGTAACATTTTTTGTTTTGAGTATTTATTAGCACGTATGGAGTAGAGGTTATTGCTTCACATGAGAAGAAAAATTAATACATATGGCTAAAGAAAATGCTATCAAGTTATTCATGACAAGAAAAATGATTTATACGAACTTAGGAATACACTAAAAGTAAAAGGATGAGAAATAAGGAATTAGAATTAGATATAAGCAATTAATGACGACTCACCATCACAATGATGCCCTCGCCCAATAATAGGAAATTTTTAACTAACAAGAAAATTCATCAAATTAGTATATCATAAGTTTTTTTTCAAATTAGGTGAATTCAGGAATTATGTAGCATGTTAGGATAGGTATATGCACGATTATCATTTTTATGCCATGTGCATAGTGGATCCGTAGCTCAGTGGTCTAAGGAGCCAATCTAAGGAGGCCGTAGTGAAAAAATTATGTGGTTCGGAACCCACTTGATCATTGCGTTTACGATGAAACCACCATCTAGTTTCGAGCAATATATTACAGCAGAACTTAGATGGTGTATGTCTGCCCTCGTCCTGTGTAAATTAGTAATACATGTATCTATATATGTATATATGTATCTGTATAAATATGGTGAGGTCTCTTATATCACAGACAAAATTCGTCTCTCAATTGACATGCGAAAATCATTTCTTTATTTATTGTTTTATAACTTTTTTTTAACATTTACTTTTTAAATATCGCTGTGTAATTCAATTGATTATGAATTTCATGTGCTGCAACCAAGTATTGGAAATATGATGAAGTGTGGAGAAGCTAAATCTTTCACAAGTATGCTGTGGAAAGAGTCATTTTAATTTGCACTCTATAATATTACCACAGGAAATTTTAGAAACAAATGAATTATAACACGAATTACGCAACCTTTGAAACAAATTTTGTCAAAAAACCTATAGAGAAAACCTATTATTGCCCATCACAAAAAAAAAAACAAGGGAGAATTGACACAAGTCAAGCGCTAGACTGTGAATTACTTCTTTACACAGATAAATCTTGCTTGATTTACCTACATAAGGATATAAAAGAAATATTTTAAGCAGAATTTTTTCGAACCTTTTTGAGTGGCTTATCGATAACAAACTAAGTGTGCGCTTTGGAGAAGAAAAAACCAAGTATATCCTCTTTTTGTCTAAAATGAAAGCTAAAAAAGCACATACCTTGAATACAATTTGTAGAGGCACATCTATTAAACAACATACCTCAGTAAAATAGCTAGGATATTTATTAGATCAAACCCTGAGAGTGGGAAGACAATAGGTCACTATGTTTTAAATAAAATTAATTCCAAACTTATATTTTTATATAGAAAACAATCTTTCTTAACACCAGCCTTAAAGTGTGCTATATGAAATGCTCTAACTCAACCTCATTTTGACTATGCATGTTCTACCTGGTAATTTAGGCCTCAAAGAATCACTTAAAATCAGTTTGAAAAGTGCGCAAAATAGATGTAAATGATTTTGTTTAAATATGAATAGTCGCGCCCATATTGGTATCAGGGTCAATCAGTATATTGCTGCGTGCTTTTACTCGTTATGATAAAGAAAACTTGTTTTGCACAGCTTGAATGAATTTTGATTGAATTTATTCCTTATTTTAATCCTTTTTAAAAACTTATCAGATTATTTTATATCATTGACTCAGTTGTTTGCTGAAATACGTAGATAAATAATTAAGAAAGAACCTATGGCAAGCCTCACTGCTTTATTTTGTTTATCTATTTATTAAACATGAAACACATACGCATACACACATAGACATGTATACTGTTAATAAATGACAGCGATATTCAATGGGGTACATTGCTTTTTCAACAAAACGACATCGCAGTTATGGTATAGCGCTTCATACATGATGCATATGATTAAATAGCCTTCTTTCATACATGAAATTGGTATATATGAAAAGTTTATTATCATAATTTGACTTCTTTTTCATATATGACAACGACATGGGGCAGAGAACGATTTTAACTATTCATTGTTATATCCAACACGGGACACAAAATGATGTTTAATACAACTACACCTAGAAATCTTACCTGCAGTTACTGGCATCCCAGACGTAGAAAATGATTTGCTTTTTTTCTTTGCACACGTTCGTTTATCAAAATCTCCTCTAAGGACATTCTCCGTATAAAACCCAGCCTTGTTTCCAGCCTTCCGATACCGCGCCACCACAAACGTACAAAATTCATCTAATGTTTCTGCAGTGAACTTTCCTACTCCTAGATAAGTGCTAGATTTCCATACAACTTGTGTAAAATGCAGCACGCTACGTGGCGGGTTGTCATTTTCAAAATCATATCCGGGGTTACAAACCTCCCAGTGCCTAAAACGTGTTTAGTTTAGAAAAAGCAGATATTTCGACAAAAAAAAGTGATTAGCCTCAAACCTAGTGTACAATTGATTGAAAAAAGGTTGTTCTGGACCTTATTTATAAGTGTTATTTGAGTGCTATTATTAATATTGTTAATACCTATAAATTATACGATTATAAATAAAAACTTTAATTCTGACGAATTTTCATAGACTGCTTAAAAAGAGAATTTTCAATGCATTTTTATTGGAATCATTATTCTGCTCATTCTAATAATTGCTCTTTGAAGGGACTGCCATATTGTTGTAATACCTTTCTATGGGTTACCGGTTTAATTAGAGGTTGTCTTTTGTCACATTTTTCAAAACTCAAATTTTATTTTTTACCAATTTCCTATAACTTCTGCAGCCTCGTCCTCTTCTTTGGTTTGATTTTGCGTACACATCACAGCTATATTTTCACCACAGTCATCTCGTTCTAAAGGCGAAGCAGAAATGAGGTTTCGTTTACCTAGTTTGGCTAATATCATTGCATATTCCTCGGCTCTTTTAGACATCTCAACGTCTAGTTGCATTAACGGAACGCCGTGTATATTCCTTAATTTGTTATGCCCTTCAAGTGCAGCTAACGCAAATGCTGAAAACGATGACTGTTTTGGAGTTTCAAAGGCCGATTTTTGCATTGTCTCATTGGATAAATCAATCTTAGGTTCAGGTAATTTAAACCCTTTGTCTTCTACAATTTTTTTAGCTATTACTATCGCTTCATTGTCAGCAACTACTTGTCCAATCTCTCTTGCTTTCTGAATTTGTATTGTTTTATCACTTCCTGTGAACACAGAAGCTGTTATAACCTCACCTGCTGCTGCAACTGCACCTTTTTCAGCACCGATCTGGGCACCTTCTAGAGCGCTTTTCCATACCAAATTCTCATCTAGAAAAAGTGATTCCTTTTTATTCTTTGACTCAATAGACTCATTAGGCTCATCCGATACTCGGATGTTCCAAGTCTGTCCTAACGTTCTTTGATTGGCATTGAAATCATTAGGTGCTTTGGGTAATAAAAAATCTGTGTTGTCATGAGGAATGAGATCCATCGTTTTGTTTTGTTCTTTTTCTTTTAAAGATTTAACAGCAGCTTCAGCTCCAGCTTTTGCCCCAATTAGCGCTCCTATCTTTGCTGCGCTTTCTACTGATTTGCTGACATGACCCCCTTCAGCTGAATTGTCAAAATCAGAATTGTTTTCATTTGCACTTGCAAACTTCTGATTTCTAGAATTGCTATTATATTTGTCACTCTTTGTATTGTATATTACTTTGTTAATTGCCTGTTCATTTTGATGAATATTCGCGTTTTGTTCAGTGCTAGTTTTGTTATTTTCTGATGCATCGCTTTCATTTTTTTGACTGGCGTTGATGGAAGTGTCAAAGTCTGGATGACCAGGACTTTTTTCGTGTTTTAAAATTTCTTCTTCAATCATTGCTAAGTTTTTGTTACTGTTTCTGATGTTATTATCTTTTGCATTTTTGATGATATTGTTGTTGCTGCTTTTTATAATATTTTCGTCATTGGTTTTGAAGGTCTCGTTGTCGCTTTTGCTAGTGTTGCTTTTGTTGCTTGCGTTGCTATTGTTTCCCAATTTAATAGCACTATCACTGTCATTTTTGTTGCTCGTGTTACTGATGACGGTTTCTTGTGTTGCACTCATTTTGTTTTCTTCATATTCTTTTGTATCTTTGATATTATGATCATTAGTGATTATTTTCTGTTCATTTGAGCTCCTCGAAACGTTCCCGTCACTGTTATTCCTACCATTTGAGCCTTTTATTGAACCTGAAGAGCTGAAACCTTTTTCCACTTCCTCTTCAATAAGTTTAGCTGCGGCTAAGGCTCCTATATAGAGAAGTTGATATAGAGAAGTAGATATAGAGAAGTGGATATAGAGAAGTAGTTCTAAAAATATTCATGGAGGGTACAGTTAGGGCAAATGTTATGTGAAAATTGCGAGTATAAATATAATTATATAGATTTTCAATATTATTACAGACATATATATTATTCAAAAATTGTTGATCCAAGAAGTAATTTCATTCAATACTGGTTGGAATGGTCTGTTTCTTAAAGTTGAAAATAAGGGCTCAACTTCAAAGGAGATTTAAAGCGAATGTACAAAAATTGATAAATTCACAATCAAATTAAAATAGGAAATGGAGTCTCTTTATTTAAGAATGCTTCACATTTACTAGGTTTAGGAAACTGTATTCTTACAAATACCTTCAAATGCGCCATAAAATAAAAAAAAAAAATTATTCTGAGATTCAAACCTGCTTTCGCCCCAGCTTTTGCACCTGCAATGGAGCCGGCATTTTCTGGATCACTGCCAATTTCATAATTTTCCTCGTGGCTAAAAATCGCCGAAATATTATTCATAAGTGTACGTTTTGAACCCGATTTGGCGTTATTTAACGTACCCTTCAAAACAGTGTTATGGTTATACTTGTTATGTATGGTCCTTTTTGAGCCAGTATGAGCTTTGCTATGTCTTTTTAAACATATTATGTGACGACGTAAACGAAGCAATGCACTTCGAAATAATATTTTTCTGGATAATGGTGAGCGTATAGATATTTTAGCTGGTGGAATTTTCTCAGGAATATCGTAATTATTTATCATTGGTAATGTTTCTTTTGGACTTGGAATTATTTCATTACCACCGTTAATGGTTTCTCCTATCTTTTTGCCAATATCAGTCGCTACTTTAATAGCAGCTTCCATAGCAGCACCTGTTGCGGCAGTTAGAGCTTCTTTATCTTTAACAGACGACAGTCGTGGATACTGATTTATATTCATTGTCGTACTATTTAGACTTTCAAGAGTTAAGTTGAATAAATTAGCTGTATAGCTAGTTCCACCAGCGCCGATTTTCTTTAGTATGCTATCAAATACACTATCATCACTAACTTTACTCATGTAGTATGAAATATTTCCACATGTTTCCACGCTATGAAATGACCCTTTGAATACATTTGATCGGTATTCATTCTCTTTGTTACCAGCCACCCGATATCTGGCAACTATGTATGTGCATAGTTCGTGCCCACGCATTATTTTAGCTTTTCCTATTCCAAGTTGAGTGGTTGCTTTCCAAACTACCTAAATACAGACGTAAAAAAAAAAAAATTTTATTACTATTATTACACTTATTAAAATTTTTATGGTTTTTGTAGTCACCAAAATGGTTCAATCTAAAAGCTAGAACTTTTCTTTTTATACTAGATTATAAACTTTTTCTATCTTGAAAATTTTTGATCAAATATTTGATATAAATGTATTATTTTTTAAATGGAGAAAAGCTTTGTTACCAAGAAGATGTTAATGAAATTGAAAATAAACAGTCGAATAAGATGAAAATGTTGCGCGGCTGCAAAGTCAACTATTTAAATCTTAAGGTATTACAGAGAATTCATCAATATTTAAAGGTTTGCGAAAGAATGGCAAGATTGTTGCCAAGCCAAAGTTATAAATGGCATATGGTATACACCAGAAATAAAAACAGACTTGTGTGAAACAACCAGTCGAATAGCTTCCATCAGAATCGAATGAATAGGGTGGGTTACAAACTTCCATATACCTAAAAACAAACAAAGAGAATAAAAGCTTTTATATTTGTATTATCCAATATGAATTTTCAGTTAATACTTTATTAGGATATGCACCAATGTAATGATGATAGAAATACACTTGTAGAAATGGAGTTTTTAAAGCTATTGTATAAACATCAGGGGAATATTTTACCTTCGTTAACAGAAATTCTTCAAGTTTTGTGAAAATCCTTTCAATTTGTAAACTTTCAAGATTCACAAGTGTTTGTCTTCCAGTCAAATATAATATATTTTTGGCAAAAATTGGCGAAAGAATGCTAAATTTTGGCGTTTTTTTCTTATCAAGTGTGAAAAAAAAAACTCTAGTATATTGAAAACTCTATTTACTAAATACGTGAAGGTGAAGACGCTGTCAGTAATAGTTCACAATCATAGTCTTGCAGTTTGAAGCAAACTAACATGTACCTGATAGATAACCTAAACTATTATGAAAATAGCGAAATGCAGAAGGGAAATTCGGGAAATTATCCTCTCATTTCCAGCTTTTTTTCGGAAATTTTCAAACAAGATTTAGATTAGATATAATTTTTCCCAGAGCTTAATATATAATTATAAAACCTAGTAAAAATTAAACTGCAAAAGCCTAACCAGCCACTGTTAGAACTTGTCCGGAATTTTAACTTAAATATGAAGGATTTTGATCAAAACGTT
>JAUZNK010071486.1:0-13997 GCA_035046665.1 Euphysa ruthae
TTTTTTTTTTTTTTTTTTTTTTTTTGTTATTTCTATATTAGAATACTGTAGTATTCAGAAATTATATTTTTTTGACGTTTTTTAAGTTATGTCTTTTCATTCGTTTTAATTCAGGGAAAAAGGGCAATCATTAGCGAGTAAAATATTTTCTGTCGAACTAAAAAACATTTGAATTCTTTAGACAAATTTCTTGAGATAAATGGATAATTCCTTAGAAAGGTGAAAAAAAAAAATTAACTGTATAGCATAAATAAGAGAGAGATTAAGAGATATTGTGATTACTTAACAAGCTTTTGTAAAGAGACGTCGTCATTAGTGTCGATATAGTCATAGGAAGTTTTGGATACAAATGTGAACGCTTATACATTTCCGAGGAGTGGGAAGTAATTTCAAACCAATCGGCGTTGGGTAAAAAAAAAAAAAAGACAAAAGAGCAACATTACAATACAAACGAGACTTACGCACGTGAATAAAATGTAATAGTTTTATAAAATTGTCAGATTTGTAAGAAAATCATGAGTATGTCTTCGCAGTTCGATAAGTAATTCCATTCTAAATACACTTCTAAAGTATTAATAGTAACATTGTTACCAAAGATTAAAAATTTGGTTCTACGATTCTATTTTATATATTCATTTGTAGGTACGCTATAGTGGATATAGAAAAGACACAGTAAGATTTAGAGAATTCTGAAGATTCTATTTTATTTATCAATTTAGGAAGTACGCTATAGAAGTGATGAACAAGACGCAGAGTGTGTTGGACAAACTAGCTGAAGCAATGCAGCTACAGAACGCAACTGCATCAAGTATAAGTACTGGATATAATAGATATGACGAAGCCTTGAAACTACTTAAAGAGGTAACTGACGTGTGTTTGCATTTACCAAAATTTTATCCCATAGTGTTAGTCTCTCATTATGACTATTTGCAAGGGCTGCAAACTCAATGGCAGTAAATGTGCAGATGAATTCCTTGATAGTTCGGCATTTATTGGATTTTTCTAGGAGAATGTTAGAACAAGAAAAAAAAAAAACATATATTTTGGTAAAAAAACATGAAGCTTTTACGTCATTCTAAAATCATAAATATGTGTGGCAAAGTCTTGCGCGTTTCTTCTAAAAAATAAAATTTAGGTACATACATTAACGTTGAAAGGAATTTTGTTAGTTGTTCATGATTTTGATAAAGAGCTGTCTTGCACTATGGTTAAGACTCACCAAAAAGCAATAAATTGTCTTGTTGTTTAACCGAAAATTTTTTTGCATCACCAATTTTTGAAATGTTTTATTTATTTATTAGTTGGAGATGAAAGTTGAGCATGTAGAAACTAACTTGGACGCAGCTAAGAATGGTACCGGTGAACTAGAATCTAAGCGAGATACCGTTGCTAAGAAGTACGAAGCAAATAAACTGCGGTTAATAGAGGCAGGAATAGAAGCTAGTAACGCAGATCTATTCGCTGAGAAAGTTAACAAGGTTGGTTTGTTTGAGATCTTCACAAAATTTTTATGTTTTGCTTATTAATGAGGTTAAGAAGAAGTGAAAATCTGTATCGTATTGAAATTTACCTCGATTTCCGAATGTAAATTATTTTAAAAAAATTTGATGTTTTCGAAAAATAAATTACGCAATTTTAAAAAGCTGAAACACCCAATTGGGATCTTTAGGGCTTTTTCGTGAAGTCATGATGACATTTCGTTTTTCGTGCAAAAGAGCCGAAATTCCTAATTTAATCTTACCTGTCGTTACACGCAAGGTTTTGAGTTATTTAATATTTGTGTTGTTAAAATCATGTTCTAAGAATTCTTAGGTATTACACAAATAATAACGCCTCTTGCAATAATGGCAGGTTCACTGTGCAAACTTCTATCATGCGTGAAATCTGCAGGTAAGAAAATCGCACAAAATTTTCCGTTATTTTCAGCGAGTGGATAATTCTCCTGCTTTGGTATAAAGAGTGCAAAATAACTCCCTGGGCTTGAAAAAAATTAATTCTGCATTTTTAGAGAGTGAATAAAAACCTTTAGTGACTAAAAAATCGTGAAAATTCCCAAGGAGAGGAACTAGATCGTTTCTTTTTGCCAGGCTGAGACAATTTTGGGTCGAATTTTTTAAATGAATTTCCAGTGGCTGTAATACCCACTGAGGACTGGAAAAATGACCTGCATACCCATTGGCTAGAATGAATTTTTAATTTTTATCTTTTATATTTTGTCTGTTAACACCTCTGCTTAATATGTCTGGATACAAACTGTTTGAAATATATAATGTAATTTGATGTGATTCTTATACAGTATATACCCTTAATATTGTGTTTCGGAAAGATATCGTAAGACAACATAAACTATCCTCAACAATATCTTAATTTGGATATAAACAACAACACAAACAACACAAACAAGGTGTCATCTTTTTATTTTACATAAAAAAACATATAAAAATTATTTTAACAGATATTTGCGTCCTTATTACAGATTGTATCGAGTGTAAAATATTGCAGTATGTTTCCAGAGTCTTCTTTTTGCAATTCTTTTTCTAATTCCAGATTCTGTACATACAGATTCTTCTTGGCTAGACACACATGTTTATTTGTGAAAACAGATGTTCCTTTATCATTAAGCTAAGATATAAGACATTGACTAAAGCTATGTTATATTTCAAGCACGAAAGATATGTTCGCCACAGTGTTTAATAATTTTTCAAAAGTTTCCTTCGTTTATAAGTCACAAAATTTGGATTTCTTTTCCTTGTTTAGCCCAAATTTGTTCAAATAATTTTGTTTAGCCCAATTTTGTTCAAATAATTTTGTTAAAATAATTTTGTTTAAATAATTCTGTTCAAATATTTGATATTTATTTAGCATAATTGTTTTTTATTCCTTAATACGAACACTCACAATTAACATCTGTCATTTTTGGAGAAAATTTTTTTATCCCATCCTCCTACGTTGAATCTGATCCAAATTTCCCAACTTCTTGTTAGGTATTGGAGGGGTTGAGTAAATGAATATATTGTTATATTCTATGTCTGAGCAGTGAGGTGAAGCATTGTGCGAGACTGAGGAAACCTTCGAAGAAGAACTAAATGTTTTAGTAGAATTTCTTAGGTTCCGTAAGAGATCTTCTGTTAATACTTTGCATGGTTTTTTTGAAAAAAATTTCATTACACCGTTATTTTATTTTTAGTCTATGACGTCATTGAATGACAAGTACGATAACGCCTCCATGAAACTTGACAAGAAGATTAACGAAACAGAAAATATCAGAGCACGTGTCCAGGCGTTGTTAGATAACGCTGTAAAATTGTTTGAAAAAACAGATTCCAAGATGAAGCAAATTACTGGTGAGACTATTTTGTAGCATTCATACTATTTAACGATATTTTATTATAACTAATTTACCTGTACGTGGTCAAATGTGCATGCTGGTAGAATGAGGTTGTGGCCTCGCGATAAATGTGCAATGCATACTGGTAAATATGAAGTTGCAGATTTCAAACCTACACGAACCGTTCCATTTTAAAGTGTATTTATCGTTATGTATGTGTGTATGTAGTAAAATTAGTTTTAGTATTTCAACGTCAAAAAAAAGGTAAAAAAAAATTTATTTCATTGAGTGAAATGGTTTAGGTGATAAATGCGAACTACACTAACATTATTCAATTATATCACAGATTAAATCTTTTTTTCTTAGATTTAAAAAGTAGCTATAGAAGAAACGAAGAGCGAATCAAAGATCTCATCAACCAGTTAAGAATTCTCGAAATTAAAGCGAAATATCCTCGAGACAAACTTGTAGTACTCGAAAAGTGGCAAGGCCAATGTAATCCAGATGTGTTCGAAAAAGTGGACCCATATCTCAACCATGTAAAAGATAAGTACTTGAAAGATCTTGAGGCTGCAGGAGGTCTGGAACTAGAAAATGAACTCGAGTCCAGTTAGAAGTTAATTTGGTTTTAAATAGCTTACTTAGGAAGAAAAGACTTTCTTCTTCAAAACATAATTTAGGTTTTGATGCGTAATTTATTTTTAGTAAATTAAAACAGGGATTATGACTTATATAAAGCGCTTAGATTTATTTCCTCTGCAAATGTGAATAAGCCGTACCCGGAAACTTGACATAAATACTTTTAATGGAATATAGCTCCAATATTTTCATTAAAGATACATGTCATCGTTTTTTTACAAGTTTGGAAAAATTCATGGACAAAGTGTACAGTTTTGTATAATTTTTTTAAAGAAGTTATTTTTTGTCCACATTTGCAAATCAATAACTTTTTCTTAACATTGTATATATATATATATATATATTTTATAACTTAGCAAGTTATAATAATCTAAGCAGGGGTTTATATGTCCTGTTTTACCATCACTGCTTTCAGTTAATAAATGGCATAGTTTTGAACAGATTTTTTTAAGGAAAGTTTCTTTATTATACTGTTGTAGTTTATATTTACATCTATATATCGTCTTTGTTTATACACATCATCAGCATGTTGATGGTTTTTTTTTTTTTTTTCATGATGGACTCATAGCTGCCATAAATGAAGTGATCATTTGCAAATCGTTGTAATTTTAGAAATCAAAATTTTATAGCTTTGAAAAAATCCAAAAAAGGTAATGTAACATAATTTTTTAAGATAGGTTCTGGTGATACATCTTGAATTAGATTTACGTGACATAGTGCGTTAGCGTGTTTCATTGACATGGAGTCACGTGTCATACTATACCGTAATGCTCGGTAAAATATTTGCGAGGTTCATAATCTATCGTGTTTACCCTTAAATTTTTTTGAGTAAAAGATGCTGCCGAGAAGTCTTGAATTAAATTTTTCGTAAGGAGGCCAAAAAGCGGCATGAGTTTTTAGTTTTTTTTTTTATCTATTTTGTAATTTTGACCGTAAACTTATTTTTTACATAAGATTGCTGAAATTTTGTAGTTGGAATAAGAATTTACTCTGTTGATAGTGGTATAAATTCTTTACGTGTGCAATTGCTGTTACTAGTTCTATGCGGATGTTATTATTTTGTAATCTATTGCTCCTTGGTTTTGAAAAATATACTGATCCTCGGTTCCTAACTAAGTTATCCCCAAAAATAAAAGAACGGTACTGATATAGAGTAAAAAAAATGTTATTTTTGTCTATTGTTTGAAATTTTTATTCAAAATCTTCCCTTTCGGGAGTTTAAAGGGTCAGATAAATTTTATCAATACACTTTATCATTTCAAACCACCTTTACACAAATAAAGTCAAATTCTATATGTTTTATACTATTTCCAATATGTAAATGCTCTTTTCTCTATCAAAATATATTTTTAAATATTTATATAGTATAAATATCTTGCTTATTTATTGCTCTCTGGAATGGATCTGCAGTCGGTTTTAAAAACCATTTCTCTGAAGTAGTTGGTAATGCGCATGCGTACGTGTGAATTTTTCATGGTTTTTTAATATGACATTGTAAATTCCCCCTTTCTTTTAATTTAGTTTAGTTTCACGTGTATTAAATTGAAGTAGAGATGTCATCAGCAAAGTTTAGCAAGGGTGAAGTTGGTATGAATAACTATTTACTGCTTGTTTTTTAGAAAACAAAGTAATTAAAGGATTTATGCAGGTCAGGAAAAACCTGGAAATTCTCCACCGTCTATTCAAGACGGTTTGACATACTACAAGAAGAATGTTAAAAGGGCATTCAAAATTAGCCAAAATAATTTGATATAAAGCCGGAAAGTGTCTCAAAAGTCACTTTGATATCTATATTTTACTGGACTAAAACCTCACCAATTGAATCAAAGGCAAAATTAAGTAGGTGGGGTCACATTACTCCTGCTTTTGATGAAAATTTGATTTTATAGGATTCTCTTAAGGAAACATAGTACAACATGTCTCACAAAGCAGCAACTTGGCAATTTTTAAAACTTCAGAAAGTGAGGCCATTCCAGAATATTCCAGCTCTTCAAAAAAATAGGCGATAGTAAAAGTTAATTTGCAATGCCAGGAATATAAATTGTGTTGTGGCGAGACTTTCGTTAATTTTCTGAGCCTAGAACTGACAGACTGAGTTTAGGCATCTTTCTCCTTTGATGGACTTGAGGAGAGATTCCTGCAGATTGACATAAATTTTGAAATCTGGTTGATCAAACCTCTTTCAAAAACCAATAACAAGATCAAAAGCTTCAAAATACAACTGACGGTAATGTGCATTAGGCGAATCATGAAAATAGCGTGTTTCCTGTGGATTTGATGTATTTTAAAAATAGTCAGATACTTTCCTTTTTTATGGCAGTTTAGCATCAGAGATGCCAAACTGGGATTGTCATTTTAAGACATGTTACCAAAAATTTCATACATTTTACTGCTCCGAGTTTTTGACAAAACAGTCATAGCTTGAGATGCCAAATCCTGTCCTACAGAAATATCGCAGTCGCCAAGTTGAAGCACTTTTCTTAGATTATTTGTTTGTTTCAATAGACTTTGTCCCAGCAACAAATCAATTGTCGACACTACCCTCAGACCCTTGCTTTTATTTTTAACTTCGTGTATCTGCCATCACCATAGCTCCATTAATATTGGTAGATTTCCAAAAAAGATTCCGGAGAATCTCCTCGTACAATCCACCTTGTTAGTCAAAAATTATGCACAGACTTTAAAATGTTTTCTGTTGAGTCTTTGATGGCATCGAGTTTTGTATTTCTTTTTGACGATTTTTTAACGAGCCGGCATATTTCATATGCTGTGCCGAAGGTTTCGGTGAGATTTTGGATGTTTTTGATGACGTCACCTACAGCTAGGTTTAGCGCGTGTTCATAACAACCCGTCTACAGATACTTTTCGTTCAGCGATTTAATCTTGGTAGGTCGGTTTAATCTTGTGCAGCTCCGTCGTAACACTGCCCACGAGAATTTTGAAGATTTAAATTCATTCTTTAAATAATATCTTTGATAACGAACACATTCTGCTCAGATGTTGTATTCGGTAAGGGGCGCAAACCAATAAATTCTTCGTGCTCCTGCAAAGTATTTTCAAACTACCTAATACAAATGACTAGCTGCTTGGTATTAAAACCGTCGCTTGTTTCATCTGCAAAATTGTGAAGAAAACCGCTGACTGTATATCTTTTCCCAGTAAAACTTGAGACTGCATGATTTCAAGCCTCTAAAGCATTTTGTAGTGTGTGAATCAAACGGTTTGTTTTCTTTTCCAGCCATGAAACTAATCCTTTTTCATGCTTACTATGAAGTACTAGTAACTTGTAAAAATTATAGTTGATTTCGCATTTTTCCTCTTTAGATCTTTGATAACATCGTTCGGTTGTTTTCTCTGTTTTTACAAAGGTTCTTGTCAAGCATCTATCCAACATCTTCGGATGTTTCAGGAGCAGTAATCAAACCTTCTGTGATTTATTTGTGGGGGCGTCACTATATTCGTGCTTCCAAAAGCCTTTTCCAGATTTCAGAGCTTTTTTCCAGTTTCGATACCCGATTTCTGTGGATGCTTTTCAGATTACAACGGCGATATGTTTTTCCTTAAAACGACAATGCAGGTGAAGCAAAAAGCTGCATTCTTCGATTGATAATGTTGCATCCAGGGGAATTGTTTGAAACAGTTTTTGTTAAACAATCTCTGCTTGGAATCCTCACCAAATCTGCTTGTACTTTGGGTTTTCAGAAAAGTCATCAGCCATGCTTTCATTTTCAGGAGTCATGCTTGTTTTATTTCTCTCAAAACTCAAATCATCAGACTCTGTCAATTTCTGTTGATCATTTTCCTTTGGAGCTTGGCGTTCTTTAGACGTAACAAAAATATATTTACTGGTATTAAACATGAGTACGTTGGTTGAGCAACTTATCTGTGTCATCTCTGTTAACTTTACAAAAACATGTTTATGATGTAAAATGTTGAATTTCATTGTTTAAATTTTGTGAATTCAGCAATTAAAAGGGTTGTTCAGCAAAAAATTTTATATAAAAAATGACCTAAATATTCATAATTTTTGTAAACGATTAAATATGTCATGAATACTCAGGTATGGATCTAGGATATTTTTCAAGGAGATAAAAATCTTTAGTATAATATCTGACAACCTCCTCTCCAACACACCTCTCCTTCTTCCGCCTATAATTTCGGTAAAGTCTTATTAAAAACTGATCATGAAACAACAAGTGAGAAAATAGAACTCAAAAGTATGTAAAAGACGGAGTAATGCAGATGCTTTAGATTTTGTTTCTCTTTTATATAATTTAGTTGAACTCAACTCTTCTAAGGAAAAAGCTACAGGGAGAAACAATTCGTGAAAAATACAAAGACCTCTAAATTTTTCAACCTATCTGGTCCTACAAACATCATTGAGTTTTTCAGTCTTGGTTTCAAGATAAGATTCCAAAACCTATTTACGACAAACGGCTTGTCTGGGTACAAAATTATTGTAAAAAATCTGAAATTTTTTGGATGCATAAGTTAAGGAAATCACCATGACAATCTGTAGAAAGAGCTATGCGATTCTTCTGAAGGATACGACAAGTACTACCACACCAGCACCTGCTCGACCATTACCCTCTCCTCGACAATCTTGCAAGCCCAAATAAAATGCCGTCAAAATTTTTTACAAGAACAGAAGTTATGGCTTCCCCAGACAAACTTTCGTCACAATGGATGTAAGATACAAAATCTTCTTTGACATTGCAATCTCTATCAATGTATCTGTTAGCCAAAGACAAATTTCCCTGATGAATCAACTACCTCATCAACCAAAATCGTTAAAAACTGTTTTTTTAAAAATGATCAGAAGTTACTTCACCACAACACTTAATTAAATAATTTTGCCCAGTTTTGGAAATACATGGTTTTATTATGTTAACAGCTCCTCCACGATTTCGACAGTTAAAAAGCTCAACAAAATCACCAGTAGATTTTAAAGAACATTCACCAGCATAGCGAAAATAATAAATGCTGAAATCCGTGCTTAGTATTACTTATTTAGTAATATTCTTAGTAGCATGACGTGTAATAAAAGGTTGGTACTTGGTAAAATAAGCAAAAGTTCACTTAACAGCTTTTTAGCTCTGTATGACTTGGCAGGAATTTTTAATTTTAATTTTATTTTAATTTAATTTTAATTTTAGTTTTTAATTTACAAAACACATTTTGTAACAAAGGTTTGTAGTTTTTATGAATTTTTTAGAAACAGCATTTTTGTTGAAAACTTCTTCTAAGTGTAAAAACTACTATAAAACATATGCAAAGCTACTATCGTTCTACCAAATGTTATCACTATACAATACATAAAAAAGGACTGGACGCTAAAAAACGTTTAGTGCCTCAAGTAATGTTTGCAATCATTCCAATTGTTAAACTCAACTTTTATTTTTTTGTCAAATTTTTGTGTGCTTGGAAATGGGTTGGTAGAGTAATTATTTGCTCTATTTATTACAATTATAGGTAAACCTATTGTTATTTGCTATGTTAGGAGAAATTCACTGTGTCATTAGAGATTTGCTATGTTAGTAGAAATTCACTGTGTCATTAGAGATTTGATATTCACTGTGTCATTAGAGGTTAGAGATTAGAGATTTGATATTAAAGGGAATGAATAAATTTTCATGCGTTTCAAAAATTTCAAAAATCTGTTCTATAAAATTGATATTCCGGTCTGTAAAATATATGTTCTGTTTTGTAAATTAAAAAATCTGGTCAAGTAAGTAAGTAAGTGTTTATTCTGCCACAAACAAATATACATTAGCTATGAAAATTACAAGACAACAGAAAAAAAAAATAATAATAATAAAAGAACACTAACATAAAAACAAATGTTGGCAAGGATAGGCACAAAAATAGTTTGCATACTACCCACAAAAATTAAACATGATTTTTTCCAAAAATGATCTCATGTTGAGAATTGCTTTACCCCCGGAAAAATTTAGCAAAACTCAATCGTACCATAAATACAAAAAAAGATATAGCCAAATGAAATTGTCGCGGGCACTCTGTGCTCCTGGTGTTAATAGGTTAATCGCAGATGATCATTCAATCAAATTCTAAGAAAAAACCACCATTGGTTTTAGGGAAAACAAAAGAACTATCAAGAACAAAAACATTTTAATAAGCGTTATTAGCTGACCGTGTTCGATAAGTAAAAATATCATAAGGATGTAAAAACAATGTTAGTAGAAACAAGTTTACGCTTAATTAATTTAGTTTTGAAGACAAACTAAGGAGCAGTATTGGAACATAAGGATTGTAGTTAAAAAAACTAACACCAGACAAGAAACCTTCACCACAAAATGATACATGCAGTGGTTCTTTAAAAATAACACTTAACGAGGTTCGATAGTTTGAATAAACAAATGGCAGTACTTTGTCTGATCAGAGTCAGGGTAATATGTTTGACTCCCTTCTCAATAAAGATGCAAGACCAATGACACAAATAAATGAGGACCGTTTTTTGTCAAAGCAATTATTTTCAACTTCTCTAATGCGTATGCTCAACTGAACAAAGAGAGATTCAAAATGATTCAGATTGCATCACAATATATAAAAATGACATATAAATATTGATTCTGAGATTTCGTTAAAGTGGTTTCTACCAAAAAAATACAAAAGTTTGATGAAATTTGAAAACAAGTGTTAAGATCTCATTCAAACTTGTTGCTCTTTAAGGTGGTAAAAGGTTTATTATTCAAATTTGTATAGGTTTTGTGATATTTAAACTTTTAGTGAGGTATGTAGATAAAAAGTTCCTTGGCAACGCCCTAGCAGCCGTTTTTGGGCCAACACAAAAGAACACAATGGAACATGAAAACCTTCACCGGGGAAAGGAAAACTTACAGAAAGGACTAATTCAATTCAATTCAACACAAATTTACTCCGGAATGGCCATCACACGTGAAAAAATTAAATAGCTGCAACATTGTAGCAATGCACCTTTCTTACCTTACTCGCACCGATTGTTGGTACAATTGTACGTCCAATATTACCACTGCTAAAGCGAGGATGAAAAAAAAAGGTCATATCGGCCTAAAACCTTATAAGCACTTTGGATGTGTATATCATTTTCTGCTCTTTTAAGGCTGAAGTCACCAAATTTTTTTTTGCTGCGGTTTTGCAGAAGTAAAGTGCATGTCTGGACGTCCGTTCAGACAGTTCCTGCAGGTTTTAACTGTAGTCTTCAATGACAAGCCGGTGGCAAACTTTTGTAAGCCAACTCCGAAAAAATGTGCGATGTCTTAGTATGATGCCATTGGTTTCTGGTGGTTTATTGAATTAGTCGAACCACTCCACTGATGTTTCTGCAACACCATTATATGAGATTTGTTACCCTACCCAGTGGCTATCAAGTAGCTCGTTTGTGTCATAGTTAAAGATTAAAGAGGTAGCGGTGGCGACTCTGATCTGGAAGCTCGTCATCTTTGAAGATCCCTAGAGTGTGAGGATCATTTTTTCAAGCTGCGTCGTTGTTGACATACCTAGTCTGTAAAGTCAGTTGTAATACTACGATCCATTGCCAACCTTACAACTGACGAGACCAGACCACAGCAAATAATTGCGACTGTATGGGGCTGGTGCTTCTACGAAAGTGCCGACAATTGACCATGATCCTCTCTGAGTAAAGCTCCAATGTGTATCTTGTGATTCATCTGCTATTAAGTCAAACGCACAAAATGCATTGCTTCCCACATAGCTTACAAGATTGATAAGGTTACCGTCGGCCGCTGAAGACTTTCCAGCGGCATCCAGTGTGGAAAGTTACTCTCGTGCGACTGAGTAGTCCTTAAATTTCATTTTCAGATTGGCCTGTAGGCAATCTCAGGCACCTCTTTCGAGCCAGTGGTCAGCTGTAGCCGGGTTAGTCCATAGTTTGCAAAAGTGTAGGGTGCTGTGTTTGGTCCTCTTCAAACGCCGATGCATGCAAAATAGATACAAGTACGTGGCTAGGTAAAGGACCACTCTATATATCTTTCAGTTTAAATTGTGACTTCTCCGTCTCTTGTTGCTGGTCCTATCCATAGGCTGCAGAGCTTTCTCCTTTGCTGTACGCTCTATGGTGAAATTTGTGGCTGCGTGTGTCATTTCTACTCTCTTGTCACCATTTTTCGAGCTGACCGGCACCACTATCACCCAGCTCTTGTTTTTCGATAACAGCGTGAATAGTATCGCTTGAAAAGGATATCGCTGCTCGTCGAGGTTGAACATGGCTGGACCAGATTTATCGGTTATAATAGCTTTCCTAAATACATCGTGCGAAAACAGATTGCTCAGCGCTAATTTATCACCAACTAAGATACTCCCTGCAGTGTACACTACTTGGAATTTTACCTCTACATAGCTATCGGAGAGATTGATAATATCACACTCGGCATCTGTGTCAAAACGAAGATCTGTGCTTGATCTAGGCTAACTCTTAATTATATCAGGCTGTGTTGAGAAAAATTCAATCTCTTTTATCGGCCCGTTTGTGGTAAATGCCGCAGAGTAGGCTTGATGAAAAATTGGCAGAACAGCCTTAGTAACGCTTTTCGTTAAAGGGATTGCCATACGCTTGATTCCACCACAAAAGTTTCCAATGAAGCCTGTACCTCGTTGAAAACAATGACGTAATATTCCACCTCTTTGGTAATAGCAACGAAAAGAATGACGGTTTTTTGCATCACTATTAAGCTTTACTGGGATTCTCATTTCATTTTAAGATTGCCGATTCGAAAACTTACATGGTATTGGTTGAAGACTATGCTATCGCCGTGTGTGTCTGTAACATTTACTTCGATTGAGTGAAATGAGCGTATGTTCAATTGATGGGCTTCGTAACCAGGTCCAATTGCCCTCCTTTCAATTATGTCACCAGGACTTGCATCGCCCAGTAGAATGACTTGCATCAGCGGTACTTGGAATCTGCCTACTTTGTGTTCTTGATAAAGCCGATATAGATGGAAAGACTGTTCACTCCTCAAGTGATGTCCACAGGATTGGAACTTACATTGGTTCCAACCTCAAGTGTTTTACCTGCGGGGATATCAAGAAGCACGTGTAAAGCACATGTAAAATATTTTGAGCAAAGAACTAGTAGGTTATTCTTCTCTGTAACATTGTACCAGGTGTATGATATGGTAGCACTGATTAGAAACACCTCCCAATCTCCTGGAAACAAGAGGGTCTCAGCCAGCTTAACTGAATAATTTCCTATGCGGTGTTGTCCTGGTAAAACAGAGCGATCTTTATTAGGGAGAGTAATGAAATTCGGTGCCATTATTAGGTATTCTAGTATATCCTAGTCTCTAGGGGATATAGATCCCTGTTCGTCATTATCTGTCATTGTCAGGAGCTCATCAAAATTATCATCTTCATCGCACGATAATGGATTTAAACGAGAGATGAAAAATACTTTTTCCCAAAAGAATACAAAATTTAAAAAAATTCACAAAACAATAACAAACCAAAATTAACTTGTTAATCAAGCTTAAAGAGAAATTAGCAAGGTTTGATGTTAATTGGATTCGTATTTATATTTAAGTTATGATGTTGAATTACTGTTATAAATAATCGAACGTAAAAAAAACAAACAAAAATGCATTCTTATTTACGCCAGCTTGATGAAACAAACGAGTCATGAAATTTAACTTGAAACTTAATGCAAAGCTCTTCCCAGTCGAAAGAAAACTATTTTGTTTTTTTTTTTTTGTTTTCCCAAGAGGGTGTTTGTTGGCAATTGAAGTGCTACCAGCACTCTACCTCGGTAAGCTAAATTTTACTCTGAGCTCCACCCCAGCACTAGAGATTTATACCAAGCACCAACACCAATACATATCTCAGGTTACTACGCGCTCTTATCCTTCTTTTTTTTTCCCAAGAGGATTTTTGTTGTCAACCGAAGTGCTACCACCACTCCACCTTAGAAAGTTAAATTTTACAGACTTTGAGCTCCATTCCAGCACTAGAAATTTACATCAAGCACCAACACCAATACATATCTCAGGTTACTACGCACTCTTATCTTTCATATATC
>JAUZNK010071497.1:0-13997 GCA_035046665.1 Euphysa ruthae
GGGTCTACTGCAGAACTTAAATGCGTGTGCAGCAATAGCCTGATTAACCCTCATATCAACAGGCAGCCAATTTATGGGCTTATACTTTTCAGTACCAATATGGGCGCGACTATTCATATTTAAAATCGTAAACATTTATTTTGTGCATATTTCAAACAGTTTTTAAGTGATTCGTTAAGGCCTAAATACTAGGCAGAACATGCATAGTCAAAATGAGGTTGAATCAGAGTATTGCATAGGGCAATTAAAGTGAGAAATCCGTACTAATTTGGGATTGCCATAATTTTTGCGATTTTCGTCATACAAAATGTAATTTATGTATCTAAACAGTACCAAAATGAAAATTTAGATAAAATAAGATTCCTTAAGCAGAATAGTTAATTTAGTTTAGTTAGGTCAGTGACCTTACAGGGTGTTTGTGGCAGTAATTGATTCATTTACAACCAAGATTTTTCGTAATATATTAAATATTATTATAGCTATATAAAGTGCTGTAATTAAACACGGTGATTATAATAAGCACTAAAATTATTGATTTTAGGGTTCGAAATACTTATCATGCAAAACCAAAAAGCTATTTAGCCAGTTTAAAGATACATGACTAACTCCCTGAGGTGTTATTTCTATTTAAGTTACTTCTTAAGACATAAGATAAAAATTTAATAATCCTATCAATAATTTAATATAAAAATGATTGGTTTGGGGTTTAACATGCTCATTATACAAACCAAGAAATCATATAGCAACTAGTTTAATTAATTGAAGCAATTAAAGGTACATTTCAACACTCTTAGACACTAATTACCTAAAAACAAAAACCATGAGAGTGTTCAAACCTGAACAATCATCTTAAAGATTTAAAGCCTCGGAAAGTATATATTTTTTTTTATAAACAAAACTGAACTAAATACCAACTAATTCTTTATGAATACAAAAAATATACTCACTTATTGAACTATAAATGCTTAATATATAAATATATATATATAATTATATATATAATTCTTTTTCTGAGGTGGATTCTTCTCAAATAAAAGTGCTCAATATAAATAGAGCAGTAATATGAAAGTAATATGAAAGTGCTCACTTTGTTTGTCCGAAAAAACCTCAATCTTCTACTACAAAGGCGACAATTTACTTAACAATAGAAAAGAGCTTATAAGCACATGCAGACATAAAAACACCTACCTGTTAAGAAACTTTGACACCAAAGACTGACGTAGGGCTAAACCCACTACATTGCACATTTCGATAACCTTGCAATTTATATACTTTTTATATATTTTTTAACGATCTTGATTTTGTAAATTATTCCACTGAAGATCGGCTGGGATGCCGTGAAACTCTGAGTATGTAACAAAAGTTTATTTAATCATCTCGAAAATTTCACATATATATATATATATATTTTTTTTTCATTTTTATCACAACTCAACACGATGCAAAGGTAAAATAATTCCTGCACATTTGGTAGTTAATATAAGACAATGAAATTCCCGGAAAGTATGCCTTTATGTGCCTCATATACAATTTCTTTCTTTGTATGTCTTTCGCAGCATAACAATAACATGAAAATCAGTTTTTTATGCAAATAGCTACACTTGTACATTTATCAGCAAACAGGTATATTGATATAATGTAAATTTTGTATCTTATTTTAACTGGGAAATTTAGTTTGAACATTCAAAATTATAGATGTAAGAACCTAACATATTATTATACTGCATAACAAAGGTTTATTATAATGTGACTGTAAAGTCAGTCAAAGACACGAAAACACACTAATTTCTAATAGTGAAATTGTTATATTTGTATCCGTGATTGACTTTTGCATGGTTTGTCTCTGTAAATTGTATAAATATGGGGAAGCAAACCATTATATAAACTCATCTTAGTGATGTTATAAAACAAGAACTTTTTTATCATATTTTTTTTTGTGTCATTTTTGTATCCCTGATTGACATTGTTTTCCAGTACAGAATGATCAATTATCATACATTTTTTTTTAAAACACACAACATTGCAACTCAGTTTGAATTTTTTAAAGTATAGTAAAATTGGGATATTATTCACTTACTTTGCAGTTTTATTTGTATCCCAAATTTTCCCAGGAAATTTTTTTTTTTTTGGGAAAATATGGGTAATCATAGACAGATCCTGTTGTGTGAATTTCATCAAATTTGAAGGTAAAATAAAAAAGTTATAAACATTTGTATCCAAAATCATTTTTTACAAGTGTTAGATTTGTATCCCAATATTACCTTAGGTTTAAAAGGATATAGCTTTAAATGTAATTAAATTAACAAAATAAAAAATTTCACAACTTTTTTCTTTAACTATTCCCATTTAAAAAAATTATGACCTATTTTTACTAAATTACAAGGTTAGTATCCATAGGGTAATATAGGGATGTCTAAAAATTCAAAAACGGGTGTTTTTGCTGCTTTTTTCTTGAACATGTCCAAAATAAGCTAGCTATCATGAAATTTTACATTTTTCCGATGTTATATCTGACAAAAGCATTTCAGACCTTTATGTATACCCAGACACAAAGCATTTAGTTTTTCTTTTTTATTTTATAAAAAGAGATACATTTAAAAATAGTTTCACTGTCAAACCGTAAATAATTATCATTATAAAATAATATAAAATTTTAACTGCGTTTATCATTAAGATTTAAAAATTTTAGAAACTGAGATATCTACATCCTACTTCACGGACGAAAGATTTGTAATTTTTTTAGATAAAATACAATAGGGTATAATAAAATATAATATATATATATAATTAGTAAAACCTTGTAGAAAATCTCCACATCTGGTTGGAAAGCTTTTCTTTACAGTTCGTCAAATATAGATGAGTGTTTCGTGATTCAATGCACATACCAGTCAAGTGGTGACGAATCCGGTGGCGAACCATGATTCTCCATTGCTAGGAAAGAGCAGCAAATAAACATAGCGAACATTTAAAGATTTTCCTCTGTTTAAGTGTCATTAACTTTTGCAGTAATTTTTTCCGTAACTTTTTTTGTTGTTGCAATAAATTGCAACAAGAGCGAAGTTTAGTTTTTCTCGTAAGCTTATGTATTAAAGAAAGAGCACTGAGGCTAAACGAGTGTATAAAAAGAATTACAGTGGGTCAGTTAAATGGTAATAAAATCAGTTTTTGAGAAACAGGCAAAAAAATCAAGTTATAAAAATCATACATGAGTAATAATTATAAAATATAATAGCAATGAAACTGCTTAAATAGTTTAAAATATTATAGAAATAATTCAAATCTCATAGAAATCGGCAATAAGGGGGCGATTTTTGTTGAAAAATAGGACTAAATTTTGCCATTTTTATGTTAGTTTTTAATTTAGTTTTCTATATTCTAAATCAACAGTTTTTCATGTATAACCTATCAATGCAGGTCGTTATTAAATCATCATACATGTTGATTTCAATTCTTCTAATAGATCATATAAAAGGATGCATACGTTCATTGTTGAAACTACATTTTTAAAGCTGATAATGGTAGCCAGAGGATATTAACAGGAAAATTAGTCCAAAAAAGATAATCAAAACATCCAGAAAAATCGTTTATTATTTGCTATTCGTACGATCTGCCGACAGCAATTTTTAGCAGATTTCAGTACAATTTCTCAAAAGGGTGCCATCAGCGAAATTTGCAGAGAAGACGATTTCACAGTAACACCTGAAATTCAAATTTATGTTAGCTGCAGAAAAATATATATACTAGGAGACCTGAGATACCTCAATTGTTGATTATATTCAATTTCACCAAGAAGAACAATTTTTAATGGCCGATTTGGCAAAAATGATCAAAGAAGACTTGAGTAGAAAGGATCGTTTTTATTTTATGTGTATACCTTTACTGCGAGTGAGATTTGACTTATCTTAAGAATACTTTTTAGCTTATAAATAAACACAATTAATTCTTAGGAACTTTTTGGAAAAATGACGTATTGATTTAATTTGAATGGAGTCTTAGCATCCTCAAGAATTTTTTATAAAAAAGTAAATGACTTTGACTTTATCAAAGGACCATTAAATGCCACAATTTTTAGAATTTTAGTTGGAACGTCTTCAATGATTAACTTGCCATTCTTTGAACATATTCTTTTTCAACTATTTTATAAGTACCAACTGTTTTCGATCAATACGTTAAAAGGACACTATCTTTTTGGTTAAAAAACATGCAAAAAAACATGTTTTTAAGAAGTTTAGCAAATGGTATAATTATCAGACTTTTCCAGGATATATTTGAAGACAGGATTTTTAAATATTTGACAACATGCCCTATTTTTTATTACTTAGTACTAGTAAAAATACGTTAAATATCTGAAACTACTCATTTGCTTTAATCAAACAAGTTAATTAGAGTTTGCTAAAATTTCAAATTTTAAATCAAAAACATGCATCAGTTTTATCCATGTAAAGAGAGCCTTATAAAAAGGCTTTTCAGGAGACAACCTGCTCCCTTTATCAGACTTTTTCCGATATAAAATACTAGCGTTTATGTGGGACTGTAGCAGTTTCTGATTCAGTCAAACTTTGGCATGATCCATTAACCATTCAACCATCTAATAATCATTCACAGAGCTTTCGTTTAACCCTATTAATATTAGGGTTTTGTTGGACAAATCATTTAATCTTATACCTAAGTTGTATGCTATTCTATGTTTCAAAGAACGATTGTGACGAGGAGCAAAAGAAGCAGATACTTATAGCAGCTGCAATAATAATCAAAAATGATAGCAAACAGGTGACTTCTAAAAGAAACAAATATATATCGTCAGACAGCATGCAGTCCAGTCAAGATAATTTGCAATATTTACCTAAAGAATCTTCGCTGTTCACACTGCTTCAAACTAAGAGTTCGAAAACTCACATTGCATGATAAATATAATTTCAGCTCCACTTCAAGTTAAATTAGGAGAACAGATGCATTGGAAATTTGGAACAGTTTAATAGAAATATTACAATTCTAGAGGTGTACCATTGCTTGCCAGGGGCCAGGGAATGTATGCTCCAGATCTTCAGAATCATTAAAACCATCCTATACAGATTCTCACCGATAGTGTTGATCATGACAAGAAAGCAGATGGGAAAAATATTTCTGATGGTAATAATTCTAAAGCTTCAGGGTATTCTATTAGCAATGTTGTAGTAAAATTAGTGAATATAGAATCTCAGACATTGATGTCAAGACGGCGAATAACAGCTAAATTTAAAGCACAACTACATGTTGCTCCTCTTGAGGATTGCACAATAGGCCATTAGTGGGCATGTACTTGGCTACTCTTTCCAACTCAACCAATTTTTCAATGTATTCCAGGCACATTCAATAGGATAATTTTTCATTTAAAAAATACAATTTAAAACATACGATAAATTTTAACAAGAAACAACTCTTAAAATGAAGAAAAATTCCTCTATCAACGTTAAAGATACTGCTATAGAAGTTGAATCTCAGTTGTTTTTCCAGTGTTTAGTAATTTTTATTTATTATGATGAAATCAGTGATGCTTTCAGTTTTGAATTTTGCACAAGACCAAGGTTTTGTTTGAAAGAAAAATAGCCTGATGAATAAAGCTAATAAACCAGCATTAAAGAATGCTCAATATGATCAACCAGAACTTAGTTTATAAAACCTAAAATTCAACAAGATACCCACCGTATACTCGATAGTGGATCATTTCATTGAAGAATGTTATCAAACTATAGAAGCACTTTTGGTAAAATCTGTCAAACCTTCAAAAACTATTTGGTTAACAGTTTCGGGGAAGCTGTTAACATAACGGTGACATTTGAAGGTATTTGCTTCCTTCCACAAATGACTCGTCTGAGACGAAAAAAAGGAAGACATAATAGAAAAGTTGAAAAACCGCTCACTAATCTACTAACAGTAAAAAAATATGATATTCTTTTAAATAAACACAACAAGCAAGCATTTCTCGAGGTGCTAGGTAGCCAATTGTCAAACTTTAGTATTAGCATCATTCATTGGATGAAGATGCAGAATTTGTAATCAATGCCTTTATTAGCGCAAAAACATGTCCAGGGACTCTTCTTGGGGAAGATGCTGATCAATTTATTCTTCTACTTTGGCATTACAATCTATCAAACCACGACACAGTATATTTATAATCAAAGACCAGTAAAACTGCATTAGATATATAAATATGTCAAAGCAATTCAAAGACGATAACACAGGCAATCGTAACAATGCATTACATCAATAATGCATTCCATTGAATCACGTACAGCATTACAGAAGTTTCTGGAAAATCAAGAATTCAAAACTCTCTTGAGAAATTTTCAGTCACTGCAATCTGAAAGAGCAAATATATTACAGGCTTTAAATTCTACTTCTTTTTGTAGGAGAAAACTCGAAATTTTGTTGAGGTTGAAGCACTCAGAACAACTTCAAACGCTGCACATTTGTATTTTCTCTGGATTATTTTCAGGCAGAAGAGTAAGAAGGGGAAAATTCAGTAGATTTTTTGAATTGACAATGAAGTTTACCTAGAATGGTATAATGAATTATAGAAAATAACTTTGTGGATATGTAATAATTTATAGAAATAGTGCATGAATAAGGAAATATTTTAAATTTCTTTTCCATTCAATTAAAAAAAAAAAAAAAAAAATAAATAAATAAATCAAACTTCACTAAAATAATTCTTCCCAAAATTCGGCATTAAAAAATCAATAAACTATGGCGATCATCAATGGCTGCTTATAGGTGTATGGCAAAAATCAATAGCTTATGGGTGTGTGGGAATTTTTGTATAAAATATCTTAAACTTTCTAAAGATTTGATCTGAAAATTAAACTAGTCAAGAAAATTATGATGCTTATGTAACACAGCAAACAACGAGAAATGAAAGATAAAAAAATTCAGCTAGTCATTGTCTCATTGAAAAACAGAAGAAGATGAAACCATTCTTTTAAAATATTATTGAGATCCAAAAAGATAAATGTTGCTCAAATTAACATTCGCATGTTTTTCAGAGAACCTTAATTAATACTTCATCAATTTAACATAGTGTCACACAAGATGATTATTATACACAGTTAAAAGTTTTTTCTAAATTATAACTTTTCGATAAATTACCTGCTCCAGTTCATTTTCTTCACATTGCCTAAGAAGAACAATGGTTTCCTGATTAGAAGCAAATAAACAAGTGCTTTTTTCGCTGATGATCCTACCAGATTTCTTCATAATCCACTTCTAAAAATATAAATAAATAATTCAACTCAATCATCTGTTTCATGTTAATTACGATCATAGCATAAGAGAAATTACATAACAGACTCTAAAAAATAAATAAACTAAAAAATTTTTTTCTAAAGGTTTTTTAATTTCAGAAACCTTTTTTTACTCTGATATACAGATCAAAAAAAAAATTGACCGTGTAGGCCGGTTTTAACCCAAGGGCCAGGGGTTGACGACCTATGCTAAAAACAAATCTATATGGATTTTACCCATAATATCATTTTTGCATAATAAATGCTTTATAGGTTCTAAAAGTGAATTCAAAATAAACTATCACCTTTTTATAGTATATTTTTAGGCTTTAACTGATTATTAGTTTTTTTTTTCTTTTGATGACAAAAAAGCTTAAACATAAAACCTGAACATAAACTGTAAAAGTAATATTTACACATTTCTATGCAGAAAAACTAATAAAATTTTTTTTGATTACCTGATTTTTACGACTAGAGCATTTTTCAATATAAACCTGGTTGTTATAAGAAGCAAAGCAGTGATTATTAGTGTTTTTAATTTCACCATGCGCAGAGTCATCATTTAAAGGTAATCTAAAAAATAAATAATTCTATTGTTTAGATCGCTATTATCAAAAAAAAAAAAAAAAAATATATATATTTAAATATCATCCATTTCCATCGATACAGAGAATTTTTTAGCATAAATTGGTTATCATATTGACGATGATGTGATTGTTGTTGAGAAACTCGGATGGATGATGAAGCAGGTGAGGCATGGACATATCTAAGTTTTTCAAATTTTCCTGAGTTTTAAATCAAATTTCTTTAATTCCAAAAGGTAGGTCGAGGCTTTTTTAGGAAGAAAATTTGGGTAAAATCATGCATGTAAAAATTGTTTTTGGGACAAATTTTTAAAACCTCATAAGAAATCATTGCATATCCTTTTGTCAAACCTTCGTCTAAAAATGTTTGTATTGGACACCCCTGTAAGGATAAACAAATATGATCATTATATTTATGCATTTCCCATAATGTTTCACAATGTTATTTTTTAGGAAAGCAAAAGCATCATTCACAGACCCTAAATTATCTTTTTTTATTTAAATCTCATACTCCTTCCTAACTTAGAACTTTCTATCAATTTAAATGCCCTTCTCCCACCATTTAATCCATTTTACCCTAATTTCCTTTCATCTCCTCTCAGATTAAAAACTCTAATAATATTATCTCATCATCGCAACTGTTATAAAAATTTGTATTTTACGGCAACTTTTTTTTTTTTTTTTTAATTGGGAAATATGATGACGAAAACCAGCCATTATGGATTATTGTATTGGATAGTTATTCTTACCAGCGGAGCGGTGAATTATTCTGAGGGTATAAAACACCAAAAACCATCTTACCTTAAATCAGGGTAAACATTTTGCAGATACCAACCAAATGATTTACACTTTAAATCTACTCTCAATTTCCGACGAAGCATCAAACTATCAAGATAAAAAACGAGATTAAATGTACAAAGTTAATACTTAAACATGTTATTGGTGAATACAATGCTTCAATTAAAAGACATAAAAGCTTAAAAATTAAACGTCAAGTATTAAATCCTTTGCAAATATTTCTGTTTCTGAAAGTTTGCAAAAACAAAGCTGTGAAAAAATACGGAATTCGAACAAAAAGCCACATTAGAAAATATATGATTATTATCCAACGCGTACTTAGACAGAGAAAATTCAACCACGTTCACTTAAAATTATTTAAAAATCACTGAAAAAAAAGATATAGAGGCGCTACGAACAAGCAATACTTTCGATTTTATTTATAAAAGTGTATACACCAAGTATGAATATATTCACCAGCATAATCCTTTCATGGATCTATAAATATTAACTTATATTCAAAATTCTATTTCATTAAATATCTGATCGATATAATATTGTAATTTCTCGATTTCCCAACCCTATAAAGGCCTGGTTCCCAGACCATAAACCCTCTATTTCGATTTACCACAACCAAGCAGAGCTAAGACCTCGGAGATTCAAAAAGGCGGAAAACCAAAATAAGGTATCTCCTAATATCGAAGAAAAATCAGCAAAATAAACAAAAATGTCATATCAACACAGCAAACAGAGGAAATGGAAGGATCTAATCGTTTGCATGAAAAAAGAAAGAAAAGGAAAAGAAAACCACCTTCTAGCAGTGACTCCTCTTAATTCTGCATAAACAATTTACAGTTTACTTTCACACGAATCTTTAATTTAACTCTGAAATATGAAGAAGCTAAAAACTTTGGGTCGAAAAAGATAAAAATCACTGTTTTAGAAGCAAAATTAATGAAAAAAACAAGGCTCAGGCAGAAACTATCAAGCCAACTTTATATTTTTAATCATAATTAACCCTATTTATTCTAATGTACTCTCTAGTGTATATCAGCCTCATGTCATTAATGATGTCTTGTGGATACAGAAAACTATGAAATTGATTGATGAGGTTAATATACTTTATGCACAGAATGAAGGAAAGAAATTAGCAAAATCAAACCAGAATTTTCAATTGAAAACGGTTGTGTTTAGAGGGCAAATAGGAAATATTTGAAAATCAGAAGAAAAATAGCATTATTATAATGTTGATTCCTGCGAATATAACATTGCTTATCGTCCCTTGATTTAACCATAAATAGTTATTTTAAACATTGCATGAATAAAAAATTTCTTGGGTGGTACTCAAAACATACATTACCAATTATGGTTCTGTTATGTTATGTGCCCAAAATTAGATTGCGGCTTCACCATGAAAAAAATGGTCATTACTCAAATTTGAACCATATAAAACCGTTACCAATAGACCATGGATCCCCTGAATATTAAAATTAAATTTCACTCATAGAAGGTAAAGTATTAAAACGATAAAGTTAACTATAATTGTATGCCCAACATGAATTCAATAATTTTGGCACATAACAGAAACGTTATTTCTGATGACAAAACAAATGTTAAAAAATGCAACTGTTTGATAAAAGAGAACTTCCCATTAAAACAAAAATGCTTTCTGAAAATTTAGCACCCTTAGACAAGAGGTTGAAAATTTGTGGTTTTGTAAGGTTGGCTAGTTTTTTGAGTTTATGTTTATGAGTTTACTGTCATTTTCACATTTGATCGATGTTGAAAAAAAATTGAGTTTTGTTTGAATGTATGATGATATGATGATTTTATATTTCTATCATTCATAAATGCATTTTTGGTAGATTTTTTAAACTCATTTTTTGTTTACTATTTTATTGAATATGACTCTACGCATTCGTTCATTTCTGACTTATGAAAAATATTTCTATATAAAAAAAAATTTGATACACTCTCTATAAAATGAATAAAAACACACTTATTTGGCAAAGATTTACTTGGAACTCCTCTTGCACTGTAGAAATATTGCTTGTATTCGTCCATCCAGACCTCTGCAACTCTTTGGGTGTTTCTAAATGAAATCAAAAAAGCTAATTTTGATTAATAAAAAATCTTTACCGTATTTGATCAATTAAACGCCCTTAGCCTGGGTGTTTATTCAAGTATGGGCGTTTATTTATAACATCAGGTTTTCCAAAGAATTTTTTTTAACCACTCATCCAAGCTTTTTTATTTTTTCTTGTTTCTTATAAAGAAAGAAAAAACCCCTTAGATGAGTTCATAGAGGACTACCAAATTTCTATTTCTTCATCTTCTGGGCTTTCTTTGTCAAGCAGGTGAAAGGGTTGGGGTGCTTGTTCCATGTCTTCATCTGTATTATTCTCAAAAGGGTTGACAGCATCATCATTCTCTTTGATCATCTTTGATCATCATTCTCTATCACTTTCACTTGATCCTTCAACCCCTTAAGCCCTGCATAACATGGCAAATCTTTCTTCAGACAATGAAACAAATGATCCTCAGAACCATCAATTGCTAGATTAAGAGCACAAGTTTTAAACGATTTTTCTATGATTGCCTTTGATATCAGGAACCAAGAGTCTTTAATCCATTGAACAACTATTCTTCTTGGTGCTGCTTTGATATTACCTGCCACTGTAAATTTATGAGTGCCTTCTGCTAGCCACTGGTTATACCTTCTGCTAGCCACTGGTTATACCTTCTGCTAGCCACTGGTTATACCTTCTGCTAGCCACTGGTTATACTTTTCAGGAATTTATCCTTTAAAAGGCTTATTCCAGCTTACATCAGGCACCTGAATATGTTTTTTACATCCTCCTGGGATGATGGCTGTATCAACGTTGACATTCTATAATGATATTCAAATGAGTTCAATGCTAGCAATCTTTTTCCGAACACAAACGAACCAATAAATATTTTACGAATTGAAGAGTTCGAACTTCATTCATTTGCGGAAGAAGCTATAAAACAACGACCCTGAAATTCCTCATTCAGTAAAACTGATTCACACTTCGCCCCTTTAAATACATTGGCTTCACTTTATTTCCATTAGCAGCAGCAGCAGCAGCCGTCAAACAGACAGTTACACTAACTTTATTACGCCCTGTAGCCTGATTTAAGGTTTATTGTTTTTGCTCCTTTATCATTTACAGTGGTGTTGGACACCATGTTAGCCCATACAGCTGTTTCATCCATGATCAAAAAGTTGACAGCTTTGAAATTATGTCTCTTTTGCATTCTCCTAATATTAATGAAATAATATATTGCAATAAATAAATCTTCACACTTCTGAGTTTCCTTACACTGTTCGTCATGCATAATTTTAGCCTTTTTCATTATAAGAATTCTTTATACATGTAAACCTTTGTCGCGACGTTCATGGATCCATTCAAACAGGTTTTCCCCGAGCGTGATATTTAATGATTTTCCCCAGCACCTTCTAATCTCTTAAATTTCAAACTATTAGTGCTTGCTGCATGGTCAGTGAGCTGATCCTTGTTTTCCTTATATTCACGAATTCACTTTTTATTGACTTGAAACTTTGTTGCAGCAGACGGAATACTACTTGTCTCTGCAAAATTTACAGTCTTTAACTTAAAAGTAACGTTGTACTTGTTTCTTCTTTCACCCTTGTGCGAAACAGATTTTATTATTTCATCCATCTTTACAAAGAGTGCGTCTAAAGCTCAGCAAATTATATTCAAATTAATATTTGAAAAAATTTTCAAATGCAAACTTGTTCATTCATTGCAATGGCTTCTTTTTAAATTTCATGCTTTTGCCAACAACTCAATAAGAAAATACGGCACGAGTTAACATGTGTGAATAATTTGAAATGTCATGTCCCTATCGAGCTTTCGAAGATAACGAATCAATTGCTTGAATATGACGTTACCAATTTCATCAAATTTGAAGTCAGCAGTAAAAAATTTAGGGAAATGGACTAGTTGTTCCAGGGGCTTATTCATGTTACTCAAAGAATGAGAAACGTTCTCAAATTGTGTTTGTTGAGCTTTAAAAAAAAAAAAAAAAAAAAAAAAAAAAAACGTTTACTATGAATTAACTTTATATATTGTATTGTTAATTTTAAAATAATTATTTTTTAAACAATAATCAGTTTATTTTTTACCTTTTTCAAATAAACGCCCCTGGGCATTTATTTATTTTCTGATATCCAACCCTGGGCCTGGGCCGTTTATTTGAGTATGGGGGAGTTTATTAAAAAAAAAAAAAAAAAGAAAAAAAAGAAAGAATGGCATTGATCCAGTTCAAAAAGAAATCAAAAAAAAAAAAAAAATAAAAAAAAAAGATGCAAATTCAAGAAAATTTGAAGATTTAATTTCAGTCCAAAATTGTTTTTTTAAAGCTTTTTTTTTGACAGAATTCACATTTTTCAGGGCCCGGGAAAAAAGAATGATAGTTCTCAGCAGGTGTTAATATGGGTAAATTTCAATAAAATAAAATAAAAACAAAAAAACAAAAAAAATGCCCAAAATTTAATAGAAATAACATTTAAGAAATAACAATTTCGTCATAATCAGCATGCAACAATTTGAGACATGTAAACTAATTTTTGTCGTTTTCATGACATAAATCAGGCCAAGGCCCCTGAACAAGGAATTTTGGCAAGTGGTCATATGGGTCAAAAAATTCTCCTATAATTCTTTAACTAAAGTATATTTTAGGAGTGTGAAAATTTGTTTCTGTGTTTAACACACTGGAAACTAAATATCTTACTTTACATATGTGAAAGCATTGCCAAGTGGAAATGTGTATGGGTGTTCCTTACGAAACACATGACCAACCCGTGAGCATGGTAATATTTCTAATGAACCACCACACATCCAACATTTAAAGGAAATTTCTAAATCAAAAGTGAAACATTGTAAAAAATTTACATTCTTTTTCTGGTAATTAAAAAAAGATCAACACCTTTTTTGCATATCCCGTGGTAAAGTTTTAAAATTCCTTTATTCACATAAACTTATACACCCAAAAAGTACAAATTTATGATCTAAATTAACCACCCTCATTTGAGCAAGATATAATAGCACTACAAATTCTGATAATTGAATTAATTTTGTTCACTTCCATTTAAAATAATATGAAAATGTAAAATATTGATAAATATCACGTTTAAGGATTAAAAATGTAAATTCTAGGAAAAATATGTGATTAAACAAAGAAGCTCTCTGAGTGCAAATTACTCTTTAGAATATTAAGAAAATTTTTGTACGTATGTATGTATGTACGTACGTACGTACGTACGCACGCACGCACGCACTCACACACACACGCACGCACGCACACACACACACACACACACACACACACA